>JAACJT020001609.1:0-14499 GCA_009936485.2 Gymnarchus niloticus | reverse complement strand
TTGGTGGGTTTGCGTGGGCTGTCTGTGTTTTGTACTGTGTGTTTTTTGTTGTTTTGGGGGGGGTTGTGTGTGGGGTTTTTTTTTTTTTTTTTTTTTTTTTTTTTTTTTTTTTTTTTTAAATCTGGGTAAAACTCGTTTGGCCCTGGAATGGGAAAGTGTAGCATCTTAGCTCCTATGTGGGGGAGCCTGGGAAATGGTGGCAGAGATTGGCACTTGATTTCTGGACATGATTCTACTGCTGAAAATGTATTGATGCTGGCTTAGGTTTATGCAGTAATGCTGTCAGCTTAGCACATTCAAGAATGTGCTGGAGGGTGGGGGGCCACTGGCCTGTCATGATCTGACCTCAGCATTCTGTGCCCATTTCTGGCTTCCTTGCTGTGTGTTGGAGAGTTCAGAGAGACTTTGTTTTTTAAATTATCTTCTGCCTTGCATTTCCCCTCTGGTATTTTCTCTTGCTTCCAGAAAGGAAGAGTGTGGGTGGAGCAGGAAGGCCTTTTGTTTTTGCAGACCAGTGTGTGGTTTTAAATGACTGCTAAAATGTTTCCACACTATGAAAAGGCAGCTGACCAAATGACAAAGACTGGATGCCATTTGGAGAAAGATGCCGCTTCTACTGCACTGTCATATAACAATGTGCTTTTACTTCTGTCCTTTTTGGATATCTGGTCTTATCTGTCTGGGCTTGGAAGAGGTTTTTAGAACCCCACTGGGGGGGAGGGGGTTACCTGTTTGCATATTTTTCCCATCCTGTACATTGTGTACCTCTGCCAATGCTTTACCTGATTCCTGAATAACTTTAGTTTCTCATCCGGAGTCTTTCTCCATGTTGGTTAGTGCCTTGTACCTAAAATGGAGACTGAAAAATCTAGAGAACCTCTGATGGGAGTGGATAGATACCAAGGCCTGCAACACTCTGCAGCTGAAAGATCAGCTCAGTGACTCCCCCACCCACTCACTCTAGGTTTTGTGGTGGGGAAGGAATTTGGCAGGGTGTAGGGAGGAGGAGCCTCACTAGTATAGCTTGACCATTCTCATCCTAGTCTGAAGACAAGTGAGCAGAATCCTGTAGATACAAGAAACAGGAAGTTTGTAATGTGAAGGACGGCCTGTGTTTCCATTTCAATCGTGAGCAGGAAGTTTAGTTGACTCTTGAGAAGGAGCAGAGAGGTGATGGTGGTGTTGTTGTGGTGTCAAGTATGATGCCAGCCTTTTTGAGCAGCACTTCACCGTGTGACTCTGCATCCTTTCTTTGCATGTAACCTGACCCAGTCTGTGGCCCCTTGTATGCCTTAATCCTTTTCCATATGAAAGGGTACTTGAGAAACTTTAGGCTGATTTGTTTTGCCTTCAAGGTTAGGCATTTACCTGTTCTCCCTATTAAGCATTTGCTTTATTTTGGGTTTTATGTCAAAGACCTACAGTTTTGGTAGACTCAGTGCCCCTAAATTTCCCGTAATGTGAGTAATTGTTTTGCTGTGGCCTGCATCTTGTCTTGCGGTGTTGCTGTTTTTGACTCCTGTGATTGAGTGCAGACTAATGCTATATTGGATATCCATTTGGATGGATGATGACATGGATAAGCCGGAAACGTCATTGGCATGACACTGGATGTCGTGAAAGGGCTCCCATCCTCCACACGCCTGTCTTTCTGTTTCCAGGTGGGTGACAAGGTCCTTGTTCTCAACCGTTATGGGCTGTGGCAGGAAGTGGTGGCAGTAGCAGCTGACCACACCTTCCTCATGCCGGAGGGGATGAGCTTTGAGGAGGCCGCCGCCCTCCCCGTTAACTACATCAGCGCCTACATGATGCTGTTCGACTTTGGGAACCTGCGACCCCACCAGAGTGTGCTGGTGCACATGGCAGCAGGTAGGGGGTGCCGTGCACTAGCCATATTGGAAAGGGTAGATAAACACCAGGGAGGTCATCGTAATTATCCAGAGTTATGGTTCTGAAGTTTGACTGCAGATGGTCATCCAGTTTGTTAGATGCACATGACTTGCGACTGTGCTAAAGTCCTACTTTTGAGTGTCGGAGTGGTCCAGCTGAAGACTAGTGAAACGTGGGGCATGGGTTTCCCCTGAGTTTGTGAGGGGAAGTTTATGTTGGGGTGGAGGGAGACATAAGGCTTAATTGCCACTAAACAAATGCTATCTCCTTAAGCTGGCTGACTCATAATTAACAACCAGCAATGTCCACAAGATGACTGCAGTACTTTAGGAGCGATGTGTTCCTCCATTAACAAAATTACTTCAGGGGAGTTTGGCAGAGTCAGTGCTGTGGTCTTATTTTATTGGGCTGTTTCCCCTCACTGTCTCCTTTCCTGACAGGAACTCCATAAGCACACAGCCCCATGCTTGTACACTGTTTCTCTTACGTTTTGTGGAATCAGATTCCAAGGGATTGTTTTGTTGGGTTCCCTCCAACAAAATGTATGCCTCTTCAGTTCCATTTTATTTATAGCTGTGGGCAAAAATATTGGCACCTCTGCACCCCCCCAGATACTGTACAAATTCAACAAATGTTTTGGTGTCAACATACTTCATGTAACTGGGAGGAAAAACAAATCTAATTTCACGTAATTGCAAAAATGGTGTTGACAATTTGGACCATAGACTTGGTATCGCACTCTTCGGAAAGAATATCAGCAGTTAAACACCTGTCTCTGCTTCTGTCTGGGGAGGTTGGGTACGGTACCATCTGGAGATGTGTGGTTGTCATTCTTCTCTACTTTTGAAGAGAATTCCCTTTCTCCATGTTTATCATGTGGATGAATGTACAAAACTTCTCAAACTGTTTGAATGTGTGACTTGAATTGCTAGCACCTGAAACTTGTCCCTGGTCAGTTGAAGTCTGGACTAGTGTGGATCACTTGCAACTTTTCACTCGTGCTGGAAAGACCTGGCGCTCCTTTGATACCTAATGGCTTTCCAGACAACGTTAAACATTCATGTTAACTGGCCTTTGCGCATGGTCAGTATACCACAGAGCATTAAGTCCTTTGTCTAGAGTAAATCCATCAAGGCTGCTATGAAGCAAATGAACAGGTATTGGTACATCTTGAACAAGGTCAATTAGAGGTCTGACTGTTCAGGGTGAGTGGAAATGTTTGACAGCTACTGTCAAAATCATACAATGGGCTCCACTTTGGGAATGGAGTGTTAACATTTGATGAATAGCTTAATTCTAAGTGATCTGAGACAGCAGGACTTGGCAGTGGAGTAGAGCTATGTGCCACAGAAATTCCACAGCTAATCTTGTCAAATCCAGTGTGTGTCTACAGAACCCCAACCAAGAATGGAGATGAATGTTCTCTCCTGTTGTCCACGCCTAGGCCTCATGGATCCAGCTGTGTCCAATTTCCTATGGACATGGGTGTAACCAACAAGTGTAGAATGAAGGCCTGGATCGATGGGAATGTCTGGGGCCCCCCCCCCCCCCCAGCTCCCACTTTTTTTTTTCCCTCCACCCTCCCATGGGTGTAGTGCTCTCAGCCCCGCAATTTTGTCATTCCCGTTTTGGTCCTGCCCACATGGTCCAGTCAAACATCTGCTTCCTCCATCTCCCCCTCTGTCCCAGGCCTCTTCCTGGCCCTGGTCTGCAAGTTCACATCAGGCAAGCGTCTGTTTTCTTCCCCTCTTTTTGGCGGGAATGTGTTCGGATAGCTGGATCCCTGTTGTGTTTGAGGCCCCTCCCCCCCCAAAGCTGCAAAATCTCCCTCTAACCTTTCTCTGACCCTTATGCTTCCTTGAAGACCTGCTAGGCTGTGCAGGACTACAGGGCACAAGCAAATTTCACTGTACAGTGATGCGGAATCCTGGAATGGGCTGGCATGTTTTTAGCAGAATGGCTGTCAGTGAAGGGGGCACAGGAAGAGGGATGGCAGCAAACCCATTCCTCAGTGAATTATCAACATGAGGGATTGTTAAAATGCTGTGCTCACGCACTTCTAAACATGGAGGAAGGCAAACTCAGGTGTTTGGATGCAGTGCAAGGCTGATGGTGGCTAGTGTGACTTGGAGGTTTGTGCTGTGGTCGGTCGCATGTGGAGACTGCAGACCTGTGTAGAGAGTCATGTTTGTTTGGGAATCAGTGCTGAGGTCATGGTGAAATCATACTGGCTATTCCGAGTGAGGCACTTAAGGCTTTTTTTTAAACAAGCTTTTTTTGCAAGCCTAAGCTTGCATTAACTTTTTATGGCTGGCTGTTACTGAAGTTCAGATCAAGTAGCATGAGAACAGGTTATTGAAATTACAGCCCTTAGTTGAAATTTGTCTGCTATAGAATTCCCTGCTCACGAATAGAGGGTTTGATTGTGATCAGCCAAGGTCCAGGCCTTTCTAATGCATCCCTGATTCCTCAGCTGAGCTCTCCAGCTGTTCACACAAAGCACAATTGCTGCATATCTCACACCCATCCCTGCAAATGCCTCTCATTCCCCAACCCGAAATTCCAGTAGAGTTCCTCCTGTGGGCCATCTCCTCTGTGCTCAAATCTGACGACCAGTCAAACAAGAACTTAAATTTCTAACCTTCTGTTTTGGTCTAGAGTTCTGGGCTTGTTGAATACGCCCAGATTCCTTTGACTAGCCAGCGTTTCTCGATGTTCAATTTGGCTGAAAGTGATGTAGCGTTACACTGAACAAAAGATTAACTAGTGGCTAGGGTGAAGGAGTTCTGTACCTGTTCGGTCATTTTATTCAAAATCGGGGTGGGGTGTGGAGGATAGGTGGGTGCTGGATGTGACCAAATCAAATTGGTGTGCATGTTTGCAGGAACAGGCAGGGGAGTGACTACCAACCTTCAGGATCCTCAGGTCATGTGATGGCTAAATCACATGTGACCCTCAGACTTCTAGTACAAGTAGTTACCACATGCTTAAGGTGGAGTACAGAGTGGGCTGAAAGGCTCCTTCCATGCAGAATCCCCTCTCCACTTACGTGGCAAATCTTTGAATTCATCAATTAAAGCAATATCAGCCACGAACTGACCACAGGGTGTACGTGTCTTGGTGAAATGCTATCTGGTTGAATCCCTCCATTTAGCATCAACCCTGGAGAGCCAATCAGGGCTATCCCTTGGTTAACTTGGATTCCTTAAGGCCTCTCAGGACTTGCTGTACCACACCCGGCCTGTAATCTGCCATCAGGGACCATGCCAGGCTGGGGAGGTGCCAGTCACATGATGTGCTGCCCTCTGATTTTCTAGCCTTGATATGATGGCCCAGCATGAGAATTTAATGTGGCAATCCCCAAGTGGGGGGGGGGGTTCAGAATCTTCAGCCTGTGTTGGGGTCAGGGCCTTTCTTCCAAGTAACTTATCTAGACCTGCTGTTTCCATCATCTGCTTGGCTTAACTTCCTCTATCCAGGTGGTGTTGGCATCGCTGCCACACAGCTCTGCAAGACAGTGGAAGATGTTACTGTGTATGGGACGGCGTCGGCCAGCAAGCACGAAGCTATCAGCCAGGGTGGGGTCACACACCCGATTGACTACCGCACCCGGGATTATGTAGACGACATCCGCAAGATCAGTCCCAAAGGTGAGGCTGCTGTCCTAGAATCTCATGTCTCAACTTCAACATTGCTTTCTGGCGTTAAGTTGAAACATCTTACTAAACTGTAAATTCATGTCAAATTCTACTTGTAAGATTATCGCTGGCATTTCCTAAAATCCTTAAGGACTAATCTCAACAGAGGCCGGTATATTGGGTTTTATATATTGCACATGCCTCTCAAAATGCTTTGCTTCTCTCCGTCTTACTGGTTGAGCTTCAAGTCTTACTGCCAAGATGGTGCCTTTCATTGTCCTCTAAACAAATTTCCATCCCATCTCCATTCATTAGAAGGTTTGATGGGAGGTCTGAGTGATGTAATTCTACTGGAATGCCTTTTTGTTTCTGGCATGTTGCTCTGTCCCCACATAAAATCTGTACGTGATCAGTGATGGAGTGAGCGGTTTGTGGTGTGCTCTCTGCAGTCCTAATATGTGTTGGGTCCTCATCATTCCCAGTAGATATTGGCTATTGGTGGTGATTCTGAGGACTCTGATTCATTTATGTATCCTCCAAGCTGAGAGGACTTGTGTGGCTCACTTTGCTTTTTGGAGTCAGAGTACTGAAGTGTTGAGACTTTGAAGACAACAGGTCTCTTCGTGCGAGGTTCTACATGGCTCTACAGTCCAGTGCTAATGTTGAGTCTTAGTACGGCAGAGCTGACCCTCTATGAATAGGGGTGTTTAGAAGCTCTGCTCTGCAGAGAATGTCAAGACACAGGTGGAATTGAGATGCCCATCTGTGGAATCGTTTTGTCCTGGCATAACTTAACACTGAGTTTGTAGTGGACCCCTCATGGCTGAGACAAAGAACCTCCACTCCAACCAAGTGTTGCGTAAGTTTAAGAATGGTTCACGTTTTGTCTATTGCTTGCCAGCATTCACAGATGCTACACATTAACATGTGTAGTACATGCTGGGGACTAACTGAAGACAAGTCCAGTCCCGTTTTTGCCACAGTGGCTTTGATCCCTTCCCTGGGAGATGGAAGGGACAACCATGACTCAATCTTTAACTGACCTTCCAGTGGCAGCTGCTTGAAGGTTTGGTGTTAGAGGTTTGTGGGTTGTAGTGAGCTGTATGGTGGTAAAGCTGGAATCTTTCACCTCCTGTCTTTCCACTCTACTAGGAAGATGGTGCCAATGTATGACTCATGAGCAGATGAAGCACCCTGTCAGTTGAAGGCTTGAACTGTTACCTGACACCCATGTGTAGAGCCTCTATGGCAAAGCTTCCCTGTACCCATCCCCCTGATTCTTTCTCCTTTCGAAGGTTTGGACATTATCCTGGACCCTCTGGGAGGCTCTGACACACAAAAGGCCTTCAACCTGTTGAAGCCTATGGGCAAACTAATCACTTATGGTAAGTAGGCCATCAGCGCCCCCCCAAATGTCCAGTTTTGTTGCATATGAAACTGACATCTGGCCAGGGTAGTGGGTGGCTATACCATGGGACCTGGAATTTAAATAGTGGCTGCTTGTTTTCTGATTCTTCATCACCACCACCCCCCCAAAAAAAAGGTGGAAGAGAATGAGATGGTGATGGTTTGGGAGGGGGGTGTGCAGCACTCCTATGAACTGTGGCTTGACTTCATCTGCTGTAGCATTAGGACTGAAGCTGGGAAGGAACATGTTTCCAGCTTTTGTTTACTTGGCCAGAGCATCACAGGTCAGATGATCATCCATACAGACAACCCACTTGCAGTTGGGTTGGTCAGAACATTCAGCTTGGCCGGAGTTGAATATGAATACACCTTAATTTAAACTGCATATTTCAGGTATCTAATCATTCTGCAATGGTGTGTGGATTTTTCTTTTTTGAAAATGGTACATTTTGTGCGAAATTGTCTTTCTCACCAGGTGCTGCCAATGTATTGACTGGTCCAAAGAAGAACCTTTTTGCTTTGGCCAAAACCTGGTACAACCAGTTCTCCATCAACACCATGCACCTGATGCACACCAACAAGGCAGTGTGTGGCTTCCACCTGTTCCACCTGGATGGAGAACAGGAGCTGGTCACACAGGTGGTAGGCCAGCTCCTCCAGCTTTATGCCCAAGGGAAGATCAAGCCTCGTGTGGACTCCACATACCACTTTGAGCAGGTGATGCAGTCCCAAGCTGTGTTGATTAGTTATGAGCTACTCTAGGCTTGGAGTGCTGCGATCCCACTTCTCCATAAAGAAAATGTCTAAACAAAACACAGTATTCTGGCTGCCTTAGGATCATGTTTGGGGCATCTAATGTCTCCTTTAGATGAAATCAATGTAACATGAACCGTAATTTAAAATTACAAGTCACTGCCCCTCATTTGTTAAAGGGCAATGGGGAAAGTTTAAAGGTTCATGGTTGGAACATGAACACTTCAGATGGTGCTTAGGCAGTGTTACTGCCAGCTTGGTATGAGGCAGCTTGTCTTTCTCTGCATGGCTCAGCCTGCCCCCCCCCACCATTTGGCCATGTTGCCATGGTCACCTGATCTGGTTTACCTTTATTTGTGGGCTCCTGTTATGGTGATGCTGGGTGACCATGACAGCGGATCATAGAAGCCAGTAATTTTGAATTCTGCTTTCCTCTGTTTAAATGAGCCCCCCCACCCTCCAGTTTAAAAGCCACATGGGCCAGTGTCACACCTGCTGTTTAGTTAGTTTCTCTCTCAGATGGGTGCAAGTTACCCTAATGGATAATTCCAAATGTTTCAGGTGTGGAGATTTGGCCTGACTATTAGTCTTAATGTTTCTAGTCCTTTTGTCTGTCTTAAGTGCAGAAGCATCTGTTCAGAGTGCCTCCCCCTCGCCTCGTATTGCAAGCATCTGATGGCCAGCTACCTGCCTCAGACACTAGGATGGTGGTTGCTAGGAAACACCATTCTTGATATGGCATCATTTTGTTAGGTCTCTAGTTGGTCTGACTGCCTGTCTCGGCACAGGAAGGAGCCTGAGTGACAGGCTTGACTTGACTGTCAATTCAGGGGTGTTTCCTTTGTTCCCGCTTTCCTCCATTTAGGCTCTGCTGTGTTCCAAGTCCACTTTTGTGTGGTACTGTTGCAAGTCTTTGGCAGGCCAAGTTTTGTGGGTGTTTAAACGGTTAATCAGTTTAGTACTTCAAAACCTCTGACACGGTGTCAATTTGTGGTTGCTATCAGTACACCCATGTATTTAAATGCAGTTATGGAGACAGTTACTGACCAAATATGTGTGTGACTTGACTGAGCTTGTATCATGCATGGGTGCTCTAGGAATGGCTGTAATAGCCATCAATCCAGCTAGAAGTAACATTTTGGAATGGTCTGACATTATCTGTATGCACCTACTGCCCAGATCTTCAGTGTGCGGTACAGATCTTTCCTTGCTCATGGGTATGTGACCAGAGGTGGCCTGTGATGACAGCTTTGTCTTGCCAGGATATTTTTTTGCTTTAATATTTTGGCTTTTATTCCACCATGCTATCAGTTGAGTGATTGCCTCAGTCCTCATTCTTGCTGCCCTCCTCTCCAAACTCTAACCCCCCCCCCATGCCACAGGTGGGTGATGCTATGAGGCGGATGCAGGAGCGCCACAACATCGGCAAGGTGATCCTTCTGCCTGAGCCCAAGAAGGAAAAGGAGGAGCTGCCTAAGGAAGAGGAGACCAAGGAAGAAGAGGTCAAGGAGAACTGAGGGGGGGGGAGTGACCTTCAGGAAAGGAACCACAGGGCTTGTCTGGGGAAAAAGGGTTTGATTTGTACCTGAAGTGGGTTGGGTGAGGATTAGTCACATGTCCAACAGTATGAGTCACTGCCAGCCATCCCTGTTTGCTTGGTCCATGCAGCCCTGTTCTGTCCTTTAGCCCTCACATGGCATGAATTCTACTTATCTCATCTATGACCTCATCTAATCCCCTTTCCCAGCACTGACAAATGAATGCTCCCCCCACCCCAGAGCAGAGGTTCCTTGAGTTTTGCAAGTGGTATCCAGGGCTGAGGTGGACAGCTGTGTACACTGCCCAACCGCTGGCCTTTGTCCTCTCAGGCAGGAATCTCACCCCACACTACCACCTCAGTTTAAGTGCACCAACTGTTCCACTCTCCACTAAGACCCTGAGACAGACAGCACTTTGATTTAATGCTCTTCCTCCCAGGCCATACCGTCTCTATGGTGATGTGCCGTTCAGAGCCTTAACCCTCTGACTTCTGCAGAAATGTGAATCCTCACTCAGTCTATGAAATGCCTCGCACAAACTGTTGGATTGCTTTAGCCTTCCCTTGTATGTGAAACACTTTGTTCCCTCCTTGATGATGGAGGGCATGTTTCCTTGTCTTTGTGACCAATGCAAATGCAGTAAAAGTTTTCTTCAATCACTGGCCTCCACCTCTTTCTGAATTGCATCACAGAATCAGATCTTGATGTTAGTATGGACAAATCTGAGCTTTAGGCAGCTGAAGATTCCTTTCATGTTAATAAAACTAGTCATTTTTTATACCCTACTTTCCTGCTGGGTTTGGGGTGTCTGTACCCTGCCCCTCTCACCATGACACTCCAAGCATGTCATAGATACAGCTTGACTGAGGCTTTCATTCTCCCTCCCTGTCCAGCTCCTCTTGAGTTAGCTGGCTTAGCAATAGGCCCACAGCTTTCTGGAGTGGGAGAAGGTCCATCTCCCTCCACCCTTCTGTGCTTTTTTTTTTTTTTTTTTAAAAATGAACAGTCCACCTCAGGCAGGTCACTTAGACTGTTAAGGGGACTCCTTTAATGGGAGATGGATGCAGCTTCACAAAAGGAATCTAATAAGTGCATTTAGCAATTGCCTTGTCATAGCCTGGACAGTCTGACTCTAAACACGCTACTGCTTAGACCAGGTAAAGTGATGGCGTTGTGTTTTGAGTTGCCTTAACTGTGACTGGGAGGAATGGGCAGTGCCTCTTGTGGCAATTCACAGAACAGCGATTGACTTTCACAGTCACACAAAATGACTGAATGAAACAGCAGAGCCCCTTCTGCCATGTGGTGCGGATGGTTGTCTGTCTTTGGTGTAAGTCTTGACCTCTGTCGCTTTGGCTCTAACTGTTTTGTAAAAGCTCCTGTGTCCCAGTTTTCCTGTGGAATTTTCCATGAACAAAGGGTTGAATCCAAATTCAGCCTCTGATATGTAGTGCCCCCACCTCCCTGACACTGCTCTCTCCATTACCGTTCCTTTGGCACAAACCCTCACTATTTTTCTCCAGCTTTCTAATTCTTTTCTGCTCAAAAGGGGCAAAAGTCATACAGCAGTTAAGCCAACCTTGAGTCAGCTTAGGTTTCCATGACATCAGGCAACTGGTGTATAGGGCATGCTGTCAAACTGACCAGCCTCTTGATCCAAGGGTAAGTAGTAAGTATGGCCTGCGGCATGTGATCTGGTGTGGTTCTATGCACACCACGGGTTTTGTCGGGTCTGAATTTGCTCGTGTGCCTTATTCTGCTGTTTGTGTTCCTGTGGCTAGTGGTCTGTTAGTCCTCGTGACTGAAATGCCGTGATATTTTCCTCCTAAAACCTTAAATGTTCAGTTGCTTTTGCTAAATTGTGGGTCTGCTGCATTGTAATTTTTTTTTTTTTTCCTGGAAGTGCCAAATTGTAATTCGCCTATACCTTTAAATAAACGGGTACAAAAATGGCTTCTTTAAGTAACCGTGGCATTGCCGTAAACCACATCCAAGTATGGAGTTTTATTTGACATTTCCTGAGGCTGAATCCGGGGCCGTTGCTTTGAAGTCTTACTGGCGAAGTGCCAGTCGTATTTACCATACATTAAAAAATTGTGACCCCTTGCTGTTCTTCTCATACTTAGAAGACAAGCTGTGTGAACACTGATGCTGGTGCTAGAAGGTACAAACTTTTTTTCAAAGTTTCTACAAATGTTTGTGTATTTTGAATGTAGTTTGTTTTTAGGCCCCGGCAGGTGCTGGCTGGGGTGCTTGTGGTACAAACGCCAATTTCCCCCCAAAAAACCCCTCATTTTCCAGCTCTTAGTGGAGCTGCCTTCTACTGTTTCACTGGATGCTTTCCCTGTTTTTCCAGAAATCAATTCTGCTGGTCTGTAATATGAATGAGATGAAAGCAGGCATGTTTTTTGTAAAACAATTGTAGCATTCAGTCACCACCAGAGGGTAGCAGACTGAAATACTCCTATGCAGCCAAACTGAAGCGTTCCTTTTCTCTGATGTCATCTCAGGATATGATGTGGTCAATGTTGCTGTCAACAGCGAAGTGAATTTGGAAGAAGTTATTGGATCTTGTTTAGTGAGCTGCTTTTTACTATTAGCTAAGGATTGGCTGTATACTATACATGTTGCTTGGTTGTAGCTGTTAAATTAGTTCTGGTGATGACTGCCATATCGTGGAAGAGGACTCTTTTGGCATGCCAAGCTTGATGGGTCCATTCTGAGTAAACCAGTTTCCTCCTTTGGGGAAAGCAGCATTCCGATGGTTTTCTCAGCTCTGTCAGTCAAATTCTCACACTTTCTGAAATGAAGCTTTCAAAGAATATCGTATGCTCCTAAAATCGATATTGAACTGCATTACACAGACAAACTACAGTTTTTTTTACGTTTTTTTTTCTTTTGGATGTATGCAGCATTTTTTCTTACCAGTCATCTGTTGTCAATCCATTTTTCACAAGTAGCTGATTCTGCTTATGAAGAATTCCCACAGAAACCTAAAGAATGAGGTGTTTTCACAGTCTTAGTGGAGCGGTTCTTGGCCGTTTTTATCGTGTAAGGAAGTTCTGGCTATGACGGAGACTTGTCCCGAGCACATCTCAGCAAGCCAAAATCAAGCTCTTTCATTTTTCCAAGAGCAGCATCTCAAACTTTTTATTTCTCTCCCTTGCAGCAGGGTAACCTCAACATCACGCAGTCGTTCCCCGATGAGCCGTCAATGTGATTGACGGTCAACGATAGCAGATCCTGTACATGTAGAATTCCCTGCATACCTTTTTGATGTTTTGCTGGTGTTTGAGCCCAATTTGGGTTTTGAATTCTCTACAGGCAAATTTGAAACATCTGCTTTTACGCAAATTACTTTCTATTTTATATCAAAACCCTTTTTAAATAAATGTTCAAATGCTGGCTGAGTGTTTAAATCCGTGACCGTGTTGAACGGCGCTGGTCAGGGGCTAGAATTTGTATTGCTTCCCTGCACATTGGTACCACATGCCTTGACATTGTTTTCCAGAGATTAATAAAATGCAAACGATGCCAGGATGGGGTTAGTCTGTTTATTTACAGTTCCGTTTAACTGTACACTGAAACCTTACTTTCTGATAGTTATGTATTCACCAAGACAGCCCTGTTCTAAGCAGCAACTCCCAGGATACGAATTAATTAAATTTTACATTTCCATTGGCAAGGACACTACAGAAACACAGGTGTCTGTTCTTGATTAGTGGAAGGAATTCCTAATATTATTTCAGCATGTATTCTCCTAACCTCTGGAGCCATCTTTTCCGCATTCTCCGTCTCTGATTCTACAGTTTCAGCGTAGTATGGGCTCATCTTCCTCAGCTCACAAGCTAAAGCTGGTCATGTAGCCTGGAAACATCACAAGTGTCTTTCAAGGCCCCTGGGGAAAAACCCCACACCCATTCTAGTGTGATTGAGCTGTCATTTTAATCCCTATGTCAACACTAATAGCTGTTCTGTCTTTTTAATCCTGAGGAATTCACGTTAAGAGCAGGGGTGGCATCTCATCTCGGTTTGGTGGTCATGTGGGTCAAAATATCACATAAAAGCTAGGTACCGGATGTGTACAGATGGCAGTATATTTTGGGAGTAATTATTTAAGGGAAGGTCCACCCCTTCATGGTAAGTGTCTGCCCTGATTGCATGGGTTATTCAAGCCTTTTAACTATGTTTGACTTACCAAACCATAGACTGAACCAAGACATTTGGAGGGCTGTATGTTTTGCACCCGATGAAGAGGATGGATTCTGTGTTCTATTGCCACCTGGTGGACAGTTGCAAGCCAAAGTCGGTCTGTGAGTAGGACCAAATCCTAGTCCAGCTTTTATACAAAGCAGAAAGGTTTGCATATTAGATACATACAGATTGTATTTAGGCAGGCCTGCATAAAATGTTACCAAAAAACTATGTTGAGCCAAGATTTTATTTTTTTTTTTCCTAAGGATGCCTTGGTGCCATGTTTGCAATCTCATTTCTTGTTGCGGGTTTGAACCGAAAGCAGTTGTGCCCCACAGAGTTTGGATCTTCTCCCCATTTCACTCATACACAGCATTTCATTCCTCCATCTTCCATAAATGCGTATCCATCTCAAGGTCACGAGGTTCCTCTTGCAAGTCAAGGAATCGGACACCCCTGCCTACAATGGGAAGACATCAATCCATCCATTTTCAGGACTGCTAATCCTCCACAGGGTCGCGAGGGCCTAGAGCCTATCCCAGGCAGCATCTCTGCGAGAGACGCCGAGCACCTGGAGGAAAGCCATGCAAACAGGCACATGAGATAGTATGAGACCTCTTCTATGCTTTGTTATAAACCAATAGTTTAAAAAATTCACACGTACAGCCCAATAAAAGCATATTTTATTGGTGGCTTCCAAGTTTTTAAATTAACAAAAGATAATACACAAACATCATTTAATTAGTAATAATATGGTTAATAACAGTTCTGAACGCTATACCCCAGTAGAAATGGCTGTGTGATTACTCTCATCAGCTAGTGAAGTGTGACTTAGTTGTGGAAAATTCAAACCGGTAATACGATACCCAGAATGAACTGTTTAAAGTCCTGAGGGCCAGCAGTATAAGTGATAGTTAGACTTTTCCAGGTTGTCCACGAATGGACAGATCAGTTCTGTGCAGCACGTGATGATACTCCACAGTATACTAATGATTTATACTCTTTTTTTTTTATTACCCATTATTCTGCCGCCTTGAATCGCTGCTCTGCTCATGCATATTCTCTCTCCCCTGTGCCCC
>JAACJT020001608.1:0-14500 GCA_009936485.2 Gymnarchus niloticus | reverse complement strand
CCCGGGGGCGGCCGCCGTCTCTCGGCGGCGGTGGAAATTAACCAGGGGGTTGGGAGGGCGTCGCCCCGGCTCACAGGTACACCCCGGCCTTTCCCCCCCCCCCCCCCCCGAATGAATCCGAGCCTCGGTTCGGATCCGGTTCGGTTCGGTCTCTTAGCCGGGCTGCTAACACCCCCGGCGTCACTCCGCGGCGAAGGTGACCGGAGTGTCTCTGGAAATGTTTCGTCACTCCATGTCCGAAATATGCCGGGTAAAGTGAGTGGCTGGGATTAAAACAGGTTTTAAAAAGGTCCACTCCGTGGCCCTGATGTCTGATTTAAACCCCCTCTGTCTGTGTAGACTTCACACTCACGGTGGGTCTGCCGTCGGAGCTTCCATGGATGGGAAGGGGTGTCTGCGTTTTTCTGTTATTGTTTTTTTTTTTTTTTTAATATTGTATTAGATCTGACGAAGGCAAAAATCAAATAAGTGGTCCAAGGTCTCAGGACGAGTGCAGGATGCTCTGTGGTCCACCACACTTGCTGTAGACCCGGTTTAGTGCTCCTGTGGTGTTACAGTGTAGTGTAATACTATATCCATCCATCCATCCATCCATTCATCTTCTACCCACGTATCCAGGATAGGCTCGCAGGGCACAATATTATTTGACATTTCCTTTGTCATGTCTTTCAGTGCTCGTCCTTTCTTGGATTTCCTTCTTCTTTTTATTTCTTAGTGTTAAATGAACATTGTTCCAAAGTCAGGTTTTCCTGTCTTCTGCCCCAGGAGATAAGTGAGGCAGGAAAGTAAGATATGTGCTTACTAGAAAGGTCTGGAGTGTTCGCTCATGAGGCCTCCATCTTCGATGGAAGGTATTCTCAAAGTCTGCCTTACCCGCCCTCTTCTGCTTACCTTGTGTCTTCCCGATGCAGGTACACCTGGGTCGGATTTCCCAGTAACACGGTGGATAGCCCGATACCGGAGCAGTGATTAACATTAGCGTGTTGAGTGCTGTGGCTCTTACAGTGACGATCGGTATGTCGTGCGCTGGCTGAGTGTCCTGGCAGAGGAGGCTTCGTGTGACTTAGGTTTTTGAAGGTGGTGTAACCTGGATTAACTCTCCACCTCTGAACTGGTTCACAGGGCTACTTCTGCAGTTGGAGATTAGCTTTTGGGTGAATCTACTGGTTTCAGAGGCTTATGGCACTTAAGATACCGCTGACCAGGGGCCCTCTGATCAAATCGCTTTGTATTATAAACTTCATTAAACTTCACCCTGTAGGCAAGGAAAAATCCACGTGCTTGTAGGTATGCTCTCAAATTGTTGGTGGGTGTGGTCTGAAAGTGGGTGTGTCCCTATATGTGTTGTGGGTGTGTCTTGTTGTGCTGTCACTCAGGCTGTCCTTGACCGTTGGGTGGGACAGAACTGACGGGGACAACGTGGAGAAAAGTAAACAGGAGTCTGTATATACAGACACACACACACACTCAAACTCATTTGGGCTGGAGCCTTCCTTCCCTGTCTTACTGTAGGTTGGCAGTGTCCTCTGGGACAGTCCAGCGTAGACCTGATCCTCTTAAGTGATCATTTTTTGTGTGGTTTGACAGGCTGTGAACAGGGAAGTGTGACTTCACAAATGATCTATTTTTAATAGCTGACAGTATAACTTTAGCATTGCAAAAATACAAATGCGAGTATAATTCAGATACCATAAATGTCATAACAAACGTCCATGACATTCCAGGAGTATCTGAGGTGCCTGAATTGGTCTGATAGGCAGACTGTGAGAAGGTCCTACAGCTCGGCTTTCGTGACCACTGTGAAGGTCGGCACTGATAATGCGATAGCGGTGTCCCGCCTGCTCCTGATTCGAGTGTGTGTTCGGCTGACGTCACAGTCGCGTCCTGATGGGGACGCAGCGCACACTCAGTCCTTTGTGGGGCTGTTCTCTCCCGCTGTGCTTTGACATTCACTGGAGAGCCGAGTCCTTCCCCGGCACAGTGCCCGCCTCTGCTGCCCCGTAGTGACAGTGGATGCCAAAGACTCCTCCCACGGGTGACCCCCATGTGCCGCATTGTTCTCAGTGAATCACATGCAGACAGTTGCTCTTTGCCTTCATCTTGACATTTTGTGGTCTTGTTTCTTCCCTCCCCCACCCCCAAAATATTTTGGGTTCTGTTGAAGGTGGTCCTTTTTTCCCATCATGAATGTCACAATGTAATTTCCACATGTCTTGCGTGCCTTGGGGTTCTAAAAGCCACTATCTAATGATCAAGTGAGTGTGAGTGGAGAGTGTGCTCTAGCTAGCTGGAGGGGCTGGCTTGAAAGGTCTTGTCCCTTTGGGTGCTTGCCCATGTTTTGGACAATGGGAATATTGTCCTCTTCAGATGCTCACATATGGGCCCATCAAGACATCAGGGATCACAGCTGTCTGTTTTGCAGAAGGAAGAGGTACTTTTCTGCACCCTGCAGTGATGGCCATTCAGGCTGGACCTCAGGTATGTATTTTAACCCCTATCTCATTGTCACCTTAATATTCTGCCTGCGTCTCCATTCTTCCACTCTCCCTCCCTTTTCCCCTTCTCCCCAGCACTTCCTGGGTGTGTGTGTATCCATGTGGTCGTTGCTTTCAGTCTTACCAGACAGTGGGCATGGGAAGATCGCTGGTTTTGGCGGAGGGTAACCTTCGGTCATGTGACATGTTTTTGGCTAGGTGCTGATGCCTCAGCTGGGACGCTATCCTGACTCAGAGCAAACAGTGTTGTGTCAGTCGGTAAAGATGGCAGGTTACGATGTTTAATCGGATTCCTTTATCCTTGTTCAAATATGCTTGGCTTTAGGTGGCATCAGAGTAAGTTAAGGTTCTGATTTGGTCCTGGAAGATGCAGGCATGCTTCGTGTTGACTTGGCTCACTAGAAGTGAGCGACGGTGTCCTGTTCCCCTCTAGCTGTGAGAGTCATTCAGTACCAACAGGCCCGTCTTTGACTCCCTGGAATTCAGAACGGCCTTGTTTGAGGTCACCAATGAATGCAGATCTGTTCTCGCCGCCATTTCCAGGGCCGGCCGTCAGCCAGCACCGCGTCTCGACCGCTTTGTGAAGGTTATGGATAGCAGCACGTTCCTGGGATTGGGCCGAGATGGGCTACTCTGATTGAGTTCCGAGATGCGTTGACAACAATGGGGAAGCGTGTTGGGCGTGTCCCCCTCAATGTGCTGCTTTACCTGGAGGCTGTGCTTCTTTGGGGGAGTGCTGAGTACAAGCCTGGTCTGACGGACCCTCCCCTGCCGCCCCCAGGTGTGGTTTGGGGGACACTTTGCGGCCCATCTGCAGACACCGTCCTGCTCCCTGGCCCAGCGACATGGGCCCGGCCTTGCTGACGTCACCCAGTACGATCAGTGGCTGCTCATAAGGCATGAGGCCTCGCTGCTGCCTATGCAGGAGGACCTGGCACTCTGGCTCTCCGGCCTGCTTGGTAGGTCGGCTCGGGACACCCGTGGATGGGGGAGCTTCCACGGGGTCTCGTGACGAGTCTCCTCTCTCCCTGCAGGGGAGGTCATACAAGTGGAGCGCTTCATGGAGGAACTTGATAACGGCGTCAGGCTGTGCCAGCTGGTGTCTGTGTTGCAGAACAAGATCCGTGAGAGCCTCCGCTCAGACAAGCGGCAGGTGGGGAACACGCGTGGGTCCATACATGCATGCATACACACCATACGTATATGTGTGTGCTGACCCTCGCCCACCTCCTCAGCACATACTCATGCAGAAGGTGGCGTGCAGGAAGGATGCCTCTCCAGGTTCCTTCTTTGCTCGCGACAACACTGCCAACTTCCTGCGTTGGTGCCGCAGCATTGGTGTGGAGGACACCTACCTGTTTGAATCAGAGGGCTTGGGTAAGTGTCACCTGTGACATGTTCTGATTGGTTGCTCCCTGACTGGGCAGGATCACATCGTACACAGTCATACTCAGGTTTCATTTCATTTCCTGATTTGTCCTCCAGTTCTTCATAAGGATCCTCGGCAGGTCTGCCTGTGCCTTTTGGAGATTGGCCGGATCGTGTCCACGTGCGTTGACCATGCCACAAACCCATGTTGATCATGCAAGATGAGTGTTGTGTGCCCACTTTTTGGGTCATTTTGCCCAGCTATGACGTGCTGTTTCTCCACGCTTAGGTACGGTGTGGAGCCCCCTGTCTTGGTGAAGCTGGAGAAGGAGATTGAACTGGAGGAGTCGCTCATGTTGGCCAACGGTCCGGCTCCTGCCGTAAAGACCTTCACCGTATGCTGCCGACACGGAGGGCTGTACCAGGAGGTAAGCCACTCCCATTTGGACTGACTCCTCCCATTCTGTATAATTTCTGATGTGCCCAACCAGGCTGACTCATCCCATTGAGGTTACTGCTGGCATGCAGTGCTGTACCAGTTAGTGGGCTGTCTGTTTTGGTTGACTCCTCCCACCTGGTGTCATTGTGGACACACTCGTCCAGGCTAACTCTTCCCACTTGGTGTCACTCGGGATCTTCTCATTGCCCTGCAGGCAGGAGTTGGGTAGAACTGGAATTGGAAATGGTGATGATAAAATGATTCTGCTGTAGCATTGTTGTCTGAAACTGTGTGTGCCTGGATATTCACAGCCAACTTCCTTCCTTTATATGGTGAGTCTTTTCGGGGGGGCTAGCAAAGCCCGCAGTGGTCAGGGTGGAGGAGTGCCTGGTCTCCCTGGGAAACGTAATCCCCTTAGCTATGTGAGGAGGGGCCAGGCCGGCGTGGGAACAGAGGCACCCTTGCGTCTGGGGAGCTTTGAGCAATAAAAGCCTGGTGTCAGGTTACGTACCTAAACACACAGATGCGCTCTGTGGGGGGTCCCCTTTTTCACTGGGGGCTTGTATGCTGCTGTTTTTGGTTCTGCAGATAACTTTCCAGTCATGTTTTTTCTGCAGTTCCCATCAACGAGGAGCCTTTTATAATCGTAATAGTGAATTCATCGTAAATGTCACTTAGTGTGGCTGGTGTTTAACACCTCTATGCAGGGACGCTTTTCTCTCTCTCACCTGGACGGTGGTAATTGGAACGTGGCACGTTTCTGGCTTCTGTCCTGCAGGTGCAGGACATGGCAGACGAGCCTCCCTGTAACTGTGCTAATCGAGTCTCCATAGAGTACCTCTCAGAGGGCCGCTATCGCCTGGGAGACAAAATCCTGTTCATCAGGGTGAGTCCCGTGACACCCGTGATTGGCGACCTGCCTCGCAGTCCCGTTTGTAACGTTCTCCGCCCCACAGATGTTGCACGGGAAGCACGTGATGGTGCGTGTGGGTGGTGGCTGGGACACGCTGCAGGGCTTTCTGCTGAAGTATGACCCCTGCAGGGTGCTAGAATTCACTACACTGGAGCAGAAGATCTTGACTTTCCAGAAGGTTCCGTCAAGCACGTCCCTTGCTGCTGCCCCTCCTTCCAGCAAGACCTTGCCTCCCCCTACCATGGACCCTCTTAAAGCAGTCAGCCTTACCCCATCTTCAGCAAGGCCAGGGACCCATATGACTGCACCTTCCCCAGCTGTATCCAGGACAGCCACAACCTCATCTTCTACTACCATCCCAGCCTTGTCCAGAAAGGCTGTGGCCCTATCTCCTGCTGCTATCCAAACTATGTCTATGAGGGCCACAACACCATCCCCTGCTGCCCTCCGGTCCCTCCCCAAGAGGACCGCATCCCCATCGCCTGCTTCCCTCCGGTCGCTCCCCAAGAGGGCCGCAACCCCATCCCCTGCTGCCCTCCCGTCCCTCCCCAAGAGGACCGCATCCCCATCCCCTGCTGCCCTCCGGTCCCTCCCCAAGAGGACCGCATCCCCATCCCCTGCTTCCCTCCGGTCACTCCCCAAGAGGACCGCAACACCATCCCCTGCTGCCCTCCGGTCCCTCCCCAAGAGGACCGCAACACCATCCCCTGCTTCCCTCCAGTCTGTGTCCAAGAGGGCTGCAACCCTGTCACCTACCAAAACCCCAGGCTTGTCCCAAACACCTGCAGCACCTTCTCTTGCTGGCACCCCAGTCTTACCTAAGAAAGCTTTACCCCCAAAGAAGACTTTGCAGCTGTTCCATTCAGTATCAGTTCGAATCCAAGACACATCCTCCACTGAAGCCAGCCAGTGTTCCCAGTCTACCTGCCAGGCACCTCTGCACAGTCTTGGAGGTTCAAGCCCTTCTCACTGTGGCCCATCTCAGCTACAGAGCCCTGTCTGCTCTGAGCCCTCAGGTAAATATCCCCAACTGCCTGCTGGGACCCTGCCCCACCCTGCCAGATGCCCACAGCCTTTCACAGCCTCCGCCAAGGTGGAGGAAGGCCAGCGGATCACGAGGCCTGGACTGCGGCGGGGAGAGCGTCCCCCGGTGGGCGCCGCGGCCAGGCAGCGGGGAGAGCGTCCCCCGGTGGGCGCCGCGGCCAGGCAGCGGGGAGAGCGTCCCCCGGTGGGCGCCGCGGCCAGGCAGCGGGGAGAGCATCCCCCGGTGGGCGCCGCGGCCAGGCAGCGGGGAGAACAACTCCAGGTAGCATATTACCCAAGGGTTTCACAAAGACCTTGTACTTCGGACAAAACTGGGAAGACCAAGGTGGTGGAAGAAGTGTGCCAGCTTCCTCCTCCCTCCTCCACTCAAGGATCTCATCCTACACGAGTAGGGGGTGCAGGAAAGGCCCCCAAAGGCTCTAGTGCTCAAAAGGTCTCCCCAACCACAGCTCGTGGCCCAGCCTGTGTGACTAAGGTGAAGCAATGCACCACTATGGCACAGTCATGTACGGACCACGCAGGACCCAAATCCTCCGCTTCATCTAAAGGCAGTCGCTGTCCAACTAAAACTCAACCTTCTGTCAGAATCAATTCAGAAAATGCTTTACATGTTGCACCTGGGCTGGTCCCAGATGGATCCCACAGTACAGTGCCTGTAGTGAAGAGGACAGCCGCACCTTTTAAGAAGGCCAGGCCAAAGCAACAACCCCATGGTACTCAAAAGATTCCACAGGACCCGAGCAGAGCCTGTGTGTCAGCAGAAAAAGCCATTCCCTCCACAAAGAAAGTGCTCCTTCCTTCTAACAAGGCTGGGCCGGTCTCCAAGAGAAGTCCTGAGCCCAGGAACAAACATGAGGACCTTTACTTTGTAATGAGTAGTAAAAGGAAACAGGAGAACTCATTATGCTGATGTGAGCCAGCACTGCAGGCCATGGAGTTTAAAAAGCACTTAAAGATTCATGTGATACGCTTCAGCGGCTTCAGTTTAATTTTTTTTTTTACGGTACAGAGGTCGTGAGCTTATGAATTTTGTTTTATATTGTGGTACCATATGTTTAAACGACTTAGAAGAGATTCGTCTGATATTAGTGACCTGCTGCTGCAGTGCGGTGAGACCAAATGTTACTCAGCTCAAGCTGAGATTCTTATTGAAAAAGGTTTCATTTCCTTTAAAGTCACTGGCAGGTGATTCTCTCCAGGGCCGTCCTTGCAGCATTTCTGGAGAAAAAAAGACATTGTCCAGCTAAGCTCCTTTCGTGGCTGTCAGTTTGTGCGTTTCAGTGTGTCTGAAATGTGCCTGACTGACTTTCACGTTGTTGAGGTCTGATTTCTATGTAAGACATCTACCTTCTCTTTATGGCTGGGTGAGAATACATGAAATTAAGCTAAATGTGGCAAACTACTGAAAAAATAGCCAGTGGAGATTCAAAGTCCAAATGTATATTTCTCTTTCATGCCTTTGGGTCAGTTTTACACATTACCTGCTCAATGAGTGGAGTTAATCAGATTGAAATAATACTTATCTCCTTGATCTGATGGACAGTTTATTTTAAAGGTCTTTTTTTTTTTTTGTTTTTTAACCATGTTCAGTGAACCTGGACGGGATGTCGTGCCTTTAATATTGAAGACAAACTGCATATAGAGAGCTTTTTATATTAGTAAAACCCCATGAACCTTTTTATGTTTGTTTGTTTGCACCTGGACTTTCAGCTCAAACAATCATGATCCTTCAGTTGAGTTTTTCCAGATTGTATGAGTACTACCATAAATATAAGCAAAGAGTCTATCATCATACTAAGTCATTAACACCATTTCAGTGTGTGGTTAAGGTTTTATTTACAGAGTAGTAGTTTAAAATGCCATTTAAGCTTGTAGTTGTGTATTAAGATTTCTGATAACTGTCTAAGCTCAAAGGACAGCATTTTTGACTGTATGGCCTTCTCTTGTCAGCACTTTGAAATTCCTGTCATCCTTTTTGTGTGTGGATTATTTCATGCTTATGAATGCCTGAAGTATTCCTGTGTTTTGAAAAATAAAATTTCTAAAATGGTGTGTGTGTCCAGTAAACAATTTTTCTTGTAACAGAAGTTGGACTCTTCCACAATAACTGACTTGATGTAGCACTTTTGAAGCCACACCAGCACATTGGAAGGTGTCGTCTCCCCTGCTGCCTCCTTGGTGCATCCTTGGCTAACTAAAGTAATTAAAACTGGAAGCAATTTTACCCTGCAATTACTTCTGTGTATTCCCTGATGTTTTTTTTAATTGGCAAATAAAATGCATTTAAAACTTCCTAGCTGAAAGCATGCCAACAGGACACAATATTTGCAAGCCAAAAAAAAAAAATCACATCGTAATGTTTCACATTTGTTTGTTTGTGATGTTCCCAGTGTTTACCACAGCTGTAATTCACAAAATGTCACTCAGTTAATTATAAACAGGCGTGTTTGGCGCCAGTTTTATTTGTAGCGTCTGTGCTGGCATCTGCTGGTTATAACAGTTCACTGCAATGAGTACACGCTCGTATGCGTCGGTATGGATGTTATCAGGTCCTTCTAAAGCTACCATTTGCTATACACTTCAGCATGTGGATCTGTTTGTGATTAAAGGAGTTCAGTTTTGTTGTCTAAAATCCAACGTAAAGACCTATACTGGAATTTCCAGCAGTTTAAACGTTTAGTGGTGTTATTCAAGTACAAAAACAGACTAACACATTAATTACGGGAGACAAATAGGCAGGACCGCCCCCTGTTACACTTTGCGAAATGCTGACTGAGTTCACAGGTGGAGATGCAGGGAACGCAGGAATGCGCACTTGCGCCCTCGCCTGGCAGGGGCTGCGTTCCCAAAATGGACACGTGACAGTCTAACGCCAAGGCTTTGGTATGCTTGGGATTGCAACTGCTTTCATTTATATCGCCAGTATCAGTGTAAAGCCTTTAAAATATCAATAATCACTCTTTTCATTGTAAACTTTTATCTTAAAGAAATTGAATTTTCAGAACACGTTCCATTGGATTCCATGTATGTACTCATTTTTTCGTTCTAGATATCAGAAGTTGGTAGTTTTTAAACTGTTGTCGCTTGATTTGTGATGCACGTCTTTATTCCGATTGTTAATTGCGCTTCGACGCAGTACTGGAGCACTCGTGACTGCGCCGCCTGCCGACAAGGCAGGAGAATGTCTTTCTGACAGTCGAAAAAGACCGAACCGACTCTATTCGATAAAAAAATCACGATATGTGGCGAAGATTTCGTCACCTACAATAGAAATCATAGTTATACATCTAATTCTGGTCAATAATCTCGGAGCGTCAGATAAATCGTCGACAACTGGATTACTTTTGAAAAGACCGAATACTAACTGCCGAAACTAGAAAAGTAGAAATTAGAAAAAGAAATACCCAGTCTACAAGTCACTTATGAAACCAGCTCGTGTGTCCCGAAGTCCGGAAATCAGTGTCATGTTACTCATGCAGGGATTATGAGGTCTGCTTATTACATTGCATAACGTGTCTGTGGGTGTGGAAAGAGAAACGGCACCGATTCCTCAGTTCTCTCAACCGAAGACAATCCCACCTATTCCTGCCAAAGTTCCCCGCTCCAGATCCGCACCCACATCCCCAAGGCTCAGGCTCGGAACTCCGCAGGATCTTCAGCGCACGGAGTCCAGCATGAGTCTGCACGACGACGCGGATCTCCTGGAGATGGACGTGGTGAAGTACGGCAGTGGAGACCCGGAGGGAAAAGGGCAAAGCGGGGATGCGGTCCCCAGCCATGAGGGTACATCATCATCATCCTCCTCCTCCGCTTTGAGAACTTAGTGGGTGGGGCGGCTGTGATGTTTTCAATTTCGGACAGCCAGGAATGTGATCTTAACTCTAAAACAATTCCACAAGAGTTTAAAGTTTGTGTAGCTAAGTTATCGTCTCTAATGCGAGTTACAGTTGGTGATCTGGAATGTGGTTAAACCAGTTTTAAAGTATATAGACTAAAACCTAACCAGCTAACTAATATCTGTTTATTTTTTTAACAATTCACTCTCTACTTTAATATATGATGTAGATTAGTTACGTTGTCCTGATCAGCACTACACCGCACACTTACAGTATACATTGTAATTCATTTTATCACTATAAGTTTACATTGTTATTCCTAAGCCATTTAACAACAAAACAAAGATGTTTGCAAAGTATCGTCCGTTTCCAGTTAACCTCGCTAAACACTCGGTCTAGCGGGTTTCTAAAGGATGTTACGATGGTCGGTTCTTTAGTAAGTCTGCTCCCTGCCAGTGGGTCACTAAGAAACGTCTCCAAAACAAGCTGTGTCACATCTGAATTCAATTCATTCGTGTGCGCTTTATGGGAAAAATAGCGTGGCTTTGCAGGGATGCTTTGTCTGCAGTGATGTTAGTGGTGTACCAGCATTTATGAGCTTTAATATATGTATTCCTTCGTATGCGTACATTTGTATTCCTGTTTGTTTTGACAGTGGGTGGAGAGTAAATTTGTAATTTTATTATCTTAGTCTCCACACCCATTTCCAGTATTTTCTGTCTGTCTGTGTGTTTGACTTTTAAAAAGTCATTCTAATATCATGAAAATGGGTCCCCTCTCATCACTTCTCCTGTTAAGAGTGATTTATGGCAGGCTTTAAATGTATGAAGTTTACTTGAATCACTATTTAAGAATTTGTGTGGCTTGGTTGTCATAGAACTTTGATACTCTGTCCATTGTGATTTTAACTAAGTAGTATGTTCATTCAAAGTATAAAGCAGCCTCACGTTCATGCAAAGATACGGAATGCTGTTACATTTATTCAAAAACCAGGAAGCCCAGGAAAAAAGGTACAGCACAGAGTATGTGGCTAACTAATTACTAATTTACTTGTAGAGCAATTCATTACCTACAAGTTGTCTTTTCACCTTATAAAAGATTTGAGCACAGATGTGAGGATTTCAGGCAGGCTTTGTTTTGAAAGTTCATGTTTTACAATGAACATCTTACAGTGTACTGTGAAGAGTATCTGCCTACCTACAACATTGTGGAGGAAGGAGGCACCATGCCCAGAGCAGACATGGTGAGTGGCTGCAGGTAGCCACGCCCACACTGACATCATCACGTATAACCACACCCAATCCATTATCATATTACCACAATTGCAATGGCATCATTATCACAATATGCACCTCCACGAGTTACCTGTTTTTGTGAGCGACATTATTTTCTGGCAGCCTATAATGGTCAAAGTCAGCAGATGCTGAGCGGTAAAGGGCTATTGGCTAAGAATGGTGGAACTACCATGTGATTGATGCTTCAAAGGTGAAGTTGCCATTTTTCTGAAGCACTCTTACCATACAACAAAGAGATGAGCTGAGTGACTGAAAGATCTAGCGATGGGACAAGTGAGGCTTCAAAACCCATGGTGGGTGGGAGTATCCTGGGAGCCTAAAGGACAGGGTAGGAGCCACCTCGGATGGGGTAGCAGTCCATCACAGGGGACAGGCTCACACACAGTCACACACTAAGGGAAATTTAGAGACATCCATTCATCCAGACTTCATGTTGTCAGACTGCACAAGATAACCAGAGTGCTCTGAGGAAACCCATGCGAAAACAGGCAGAACACGAAAACCTCAGCTATCTTTAGCATCAAAATAATGTGCAAATGCGCACAACGTCTGAAAACTCTAGAAGAGTCACCCCGCAACACAAATTAAAAAGTAAAAATGAATGAGCCATTTCTGTCGAACTGTCCCTCATTTTTGTCCCCAGACGGAGTTCAACAACAAGCCTGATTCCTTGTTCTTCAACGATGGAAAGAGGCGCATCGATTTCGTGCTGGCGTACGAGGATGAGGATATGAAGGAGTTTGAGAAAAGACTCATGTTTCAAAGGCGAAAGGTAAGGGGTGAGAAATTAACATCACAAGTTTAGAATGTGTATATTGAACAGTACGTCACCAGGTACTGCGAGAACATTCCTGGAAAGAGTGAGGACACTTAATACGTTTGTTCTATAAACATGGATCTGCAGCTTCTTCAAAACTAAGGGATTTTTCCAGCTTTATTAAATAAAAACATTTTATGTTGAGATCATCATTGCCTTCCGGCTGCTCCTGTTAGGGGTCGCTACAGCGGACCAGCTGTCTCCATCTCATCCTGTCCTACGCATCCCACTCTGTCACACCAACCACCTGCATGTCCTTCCTCAAAAACACATTTTATATTGAAATCATCTATTAAATTTCAGGAAGTGGCCGAGTGCAGTTTTACGTGTGACGCAGGCTAAGATGTATTTGCATAGTATTTAATAACAGGAACCTGAAACTAGTTCTACACTTGGGTGGGTGTTTGCTCAGATATTTATCAGTATATATGCTCATGACATTGGCTTCTTTTACTGACCTTAAGAGAGCAAATAATCCGTTTTGTGTCTGTGCTCTGAAAGAAAGAATCTGGACACCAGAAGGAAGGGAATATTTCAGGACATGAAAGTCTGAACGTGACAGGGCATCATTGTGACATGGCGGAGAGTCATACACCTTTAATGCACTTAGTTGAAATACTGTCTATGATGTAGTGTGTAGCTCAGCTGGTTAAGTCTTTGTGCCAGTGGCTGGGGGGGTCATGGGCTCAAATCCATCATTAGAGTGCTCTGCAACCATGCTTAAGTTCTTCTCTGTTGCTTTGGACAACAGCATTTGCTGAGACAGTGACCCATAATGGGGTTTTGGGGAATTGAAATTCATTAGGCTTGGATAACAATGCATGAGAGAAACACACACGGTTATAGGTGTTTGTCAAGGCAGGACTTGTCTAGGTCACATGTGGAATGTTAGGGTTTGCTGCAAAAATCAAGGTGCACCTCATTGTTTGTTACCCAACTAAGGGCCAGAAGCTAGTGATAGGACAAATGAAGCTTTGAATCCCATGGTTGGTGGGACTATCCTGAGCTAACCAATCAATGCTGTAGGTAAATGAGGCTTCAGAATCCATACTGGGTGGGACAATCCTGAATTAGCCAGTCAATGCTGGAGCTAAATTTGGCTTCACAACTTGTGGTGGGTGGGAGTACCCTGAACTAACAAACAATATTGGTGGGGTTTTGAAGCCCCAGCAGTATTGAACCAGCAGCTTTGGATATGTCCACCTGCCACGGGTTTTGAAGCCTCATTTGTCCCATCACTTACAGAAGCTATTCTTATGCTAGAGAAATACAGTATGTTGTAACACATCTTGCAAGAGTAGTATAAATGTCCAAGCAAGCATTAATAAAAGCAGGTAAACAGGTAGGCCTTTCAAGCCATGTGTCTTGGGTGGTTCTAATTTCTTTTAGTAGCGTGAAAATACCAGCGAGATGTACATAATATTTATTATCGACAAAAACAACACAATGTGAGACCAAACTAAACATTTGTATTTCAACTGTGATTTGAATTTTGATGCCAGTTAGTCAAGCAGGGTGTGGTGGAGTTTACACAACCACAGGATCCTTCGGGGTTCTCTCTATGGAAGGGGTGGTCTTGGAGGCCCATTTTTCTGCTATGCATTGAGTGAGAATGACGGCGATCACCTTAGACGTACATGTTTATGAACGGCAATTAAAAGCCTGTCTAGGACATAGACTGGAAGGTGGTTATCTAGTGAAAAGGTGAGCAGATCTCGGTTCAAACCAGTAACTAGATATCTAAGTTTACAGCTGTATTTATCAACATTCACCATCCATCCATCCTACCCATGTCCAGCATATACAGCAGAATTTCTCACGGACTACTTTTGGCATTGACCAAAAACTACCTGTTCAAAAGAGGATCCTAAATAAGAAGGACAATGCTAACCTCTTTAATAAGACGGTTTAGCCAGAGGTGCTCTCTCTGGCTGATTGCTGAGACCTTCATGGTATGTCACTTGGCGTCAGGCAGGAGTGACTGCAGCCTGCCTCGCAAGCTGTTGTCTGCAGACAAACAGTTGGTTATTCCTCCTGCGCCATGCTCTGCGTGTGAAAGCATTGTTCTTCCCACAGAGACGGAGGGAGTACTTTGAGGCGAACCTGATTTCGATGGGACTGCACTTAGAAGCAACGCGGTCTGTAAGTAAAGGTTTCTCGTCTCATTTATCTTATCTCTCTTTCCATTATGGCAAGGAGCACCGGTCCATTCCAGGGTGTTGTTGTTGTTTAGTCACGCAGTCGTGTCCGACTCTTCGCGACTCCATGGACCACAGCACGCCAGGCCGCCCTG
>JAACJT020001607.1:0-14503 GCA_009936485.2 Gymnarchus niloticus | reverse complement strand
GGGCGGCTGGGGGGGGGGGGGGTGGGGGGGGGGGCGGGTGGGGGGGGGGGGGGGGGGGGGGGGGGGGGGGGGGGGTTGGGGGGGGAGTACGATGGTCCAGGATCCACTAATGTTTATTAACAATTTATTTGCAAAATTGTTGCTTTTACTAGATCATAAGGAGAACATGATGGGAAACGTGAAAAGTAAAAAATTCTTATGTACTCGTACTTGTACTCATGTACAGTACCATCGCTCTCATAAAGGTTTCATTGGGAATGTAGGATGTTCTCCTGAATCTCACGATGCTGAGCAATGAATCGTTCACAGTCTCAGGTACTAAACACTGCGCTCGTCACGGAAAAAGGATGAGGAACCAGGTTAAGGAGATTTGAGATGTACTCATTTCATGTCTTCTGGCAGGATTCCTGAGGAAGACTTCCTCTTCCATACCAGACTTCAATATTCATCCAGCGTGCCAGTGCTAAATAAATAGGTAGATCCTGAAATGTTCTCCCTAAACGCCACACCCAACCTGAGTGCGGTGCTGCCAAAAATGCTGCCAACTTTGCTCTGGATCTGAGTCGCTCTGTGTTGGGCGGTCCGACGAAGACCAGAGGAGAGCACCGGTGTCAAAGCACACCAAGCTTCTTACATGAGTCCTTTTCTGGTGTCATGACGAGTCACTTTTCACTGAGGTGGAAAACGGTTAGGAGGCGGGCTCTGAAGCTGTTAGCTTGTAGCATGTTAGCTTTCTTGAAAGAGCGTGTCACGTGAACAGCCAGGCTAACTGAGCTTTTCTCAGACTTGCTTTTCTTTCCTCAGCTGATCCTATTTTTTTTGTTTGTTTTTTTCTTGATTTTTGTTTGAGTTTCTAATAATATGTCACACGTAAAAGAAAGCCAAACAAATATCCGCTCAGCCTGTCAAAGAAACTGATGCAAATGTATAATGATGTTTACAGTCTGTCACCATTGCATTTATGTAATTGTATGTAATTGTTCAGTTATTTGAACTGATGTCAAATTGAGATGTTTTACAAAATTTTTTTTTTTTAGGAGAAATACCCTTATTGCCAGTGCCTTGTCTGTCCAATAAGTTTCCAAAATACATTCAGTCAAACAGATCCTCTCAGAACATGATATCAGACTTCGCTCTGATTCTTCGTTTCCCAGCTTCGTGTTTTCCTGGATCTGCTCGTTTCCTTGGCTGAAGACCCTCAATCCCCAGTCATCCGAGTGAACGTGACGCAGTTGTAGCTGTTAACTTTGGGCATGTTTTACATTTTCAGCTCAACATCTGGAGGTTATTTGAACTATTGTGCCCGGCAGGCTACTTCGACACGCTCTTCGGACGCTGTTTTTAACCGAATAAAGAGACTAGTGGCGGGCTGCTGCGCAGTTCCTCGCTGGCTTCCGACTCTACTGTCCGCTCAGCCCCGGCGTCGCTATGAACGATACCAACATCAGCCGACGTCGCCGTCCGTAGGCAGCCCTCTTGAGGTATCGCTTTCACTCAAACGACCGTGCGGATCGTTTTTAATCAGGCAGCCCCGTCCGTGAAAACGGGATAAGTTTCGTGCTAATCTACATTAGCATAAGAAGAAGCGGGAATCAGCTCCGCGCGCGGAACGACAGGGCGGCTCGTTTAATTCGTAGTGCAGAGCCCGCCTCGTCATCTGATTAATCTTGTCCTGCATTTCTTTTTCTTTTTTTTACCCTTTTCTCCTCTGTTTTCTTTCCCTCTGAGTGGGAACAGGCTGCTGCAGCACCACGTCCGGACGAGCCGTGGGCAGCGTCTTACTTCTGCCTGGATTAGTCCGCATAAAGCTGTTTTCTGCTAGCGAGCTCCTCAATGGCGAGTTAAATTTCGACAGATTGCGGAGAGTCGGGAACACGGGCGGAAGAAAGGACGGAGACTCTGGCGACGACCCCCCCATTGTCCCTGCATAGTGGTCACCTGTCACTCCCCACAATGCTGGGACCCCCCTCATGCCCACTGTCCCGTCTCTCAGCTCCCACAACCTGCGCCTTCAGATCTTACCCCCCCCCCACCTAACGTTCGGGTTGAGGGTTCCTGTGGGGGGGTGGAGGGCCTCCAGAAACCAAACTATTAAAAAAACACACACATAAACATGACACTAGGTGGGAAGTTGATATATCTTCTTAGACACACACAGAAGCACACCGTGGATGTGTTGGGTTCTCCATACACACACACACTGTGTCAAACCTGCACAGCACCAGGGAGCACAGGGAGGTCTTTCATGTTATTAAGTACCGACGCGTTTGGCAGTCGACCCGACGTTTCAAGTGTTAAACTCCACAATTAAACCTCGTTTCCATTGGGCTTGCTGCCAGAATGTCAAGGCCGTATTGTACACGGTGCCGTACAGGACGGCGTCTTCGGAGAATTCTCACACACGCTACACGACAGCCTCACAGCCGTCGAGGGGTCCCGTGCCTTGGGAACAGAGGCGGGGTAGTCGGCCAATGGGGCAGAGCCTCCGAGCTCCGCCCCCACACAGCCAATCATCTGCCTCCACAATGGGCCTCTGTGGCCTCCAGCTTCTGACCAGCCCGCCCCCTGCTTTATCTCTGACCCCAGGGATCGTTCCGCTGGGCTGTGCCCCCTCCACCACACTTGCTCACTCAGTCACTCACAGGTGTGTAACGGCACAGAGTCGCAGCGTAATGGTGCACAGCTGTGTCCGGCCTGGCCTCGCGGGCCCGGAGGTGGGGCTGTTTGTTTACAGGACAGGTAGGTTAAAGGGGAGCCTGTCCAGATTTGCCCCACGCCCCCATCTGACAGTGGCAGCGTGGGACCACCCAGATAGGGGGGCCGACTGGCACACCTCAGGCTCCCAGCTCATCAATCAACTCTTCGGCTTCTGGGGGACCCTAACCCCCGCCGCCTGTGAAGATCTCCTTATGCCCCTAATGGTAGCCAGAAGCTATGATCTCACCGCTGTCACCGACTGAGATTTGCGACCGTTCTCCTGAAACACTGACCCACTTCTGGGGGACAGACGGCTTGTTGGGCCCAAAAGCCAATTGGCACCATTGACAGAGGCTACAGTCACCCAGAAAACATAAATCAGGGCTGCCTTGGCACTGCAGAGAGTTTGACTGAAGTACCACAACAAGCTTTAATGCAATGTAGCGGCACCAGGACATGCCAGAACCACAGTCGTGGTGTCCCCAGTGAAGAGGGCTCGAGTATAAAGCCACACATTAGAGCACCTTAAAAATGCTTTCTAATGGATCATGGCAGGTTATAACAAAAAAGTTCAAACTTGCTTGTTCTTCATGATTGTTGGGATCGTAAGCGAATGACATTGATAGATTCAGTGCCTTGCTGACAACTGGCGTGCACTGTTTCTGAGACAGTGCAACCACCACAACAGGCAAAAAGAAGGATGGATATGATCACACTAACTACAGGCACCGACAATCATTACGCATTCAGGATGGATATGATCACACTAACTACAGGCACCGACAATCATTACGCATTCAGGATGGATATGACCACACTAACTGCCCCTTCTAAAGTGGAGAATGTGTCATTTATGTACCGAGTTATAACCCCCGCTCACTGTTTGAAGGATAGGGCTGTTGGGCAAGCAGTTTACCCCAACAAAGTGGCCTCTGAGTGTACATATATAAACCCCTGACCAGAAAAAACAGCTGAAGGGCAGATGGATGGATGGAAGGATGGATGGATGATGAGTGCGTCAAATGTATTTAAAACAGTTTGTTGTTACAGCTTTAGCCCGGAATGAACTTCTTTTAACCCTTTCAATTCATATTTTCATCACTACAGGAGAATAACCTCATTCTTGTTATTATGACGATGATGACAATTTACACACGTTTTTCATCCATCTGCGTTACGAAGGAGTTAAGCGACGGAGCAGAGACCCGCGGTGGGCCGTGTTGCGTAAGCCCCTGGGTCCGGCCGCCTCTCCACTCTGACAGTTCAGCCCCCCACTGGTGGCACGACCGAGATGTGACGCCAAAGAACCCGCCAAGAGAGGTCCCCACGCTCGAGGGAGCGACTGGCGTGCATCCTGAGGACGGGGTGATGCTATCAAAGTTCATTGCTGACAGCTGTCGCACCACCCACATCTCCGTGGTGGGCAAGTAAAAAGTGAGTCTCTGGAGGTCGGCCCCCTCAAGACCGAGCTGGTCGACGGTCGCTCGAGGGGTGGAGTTGGCCAGTGGCGTGACTGGGCCGGGTCTTAATCCTCGGGCCGCACAATTAGATCCAAGACAAGGTCGTGGGGGGGCGCCCTCTCCCGTCAAACCACTGGTGAGCTCGGGATAAACGCGTGTGTGCCTAATCGCTCGGAGAGACACCACTTCACAGACTGCCATGCCTGGTTTCCACGTCCCCTGTTGGCTGGAAATTTCAAAACACCACTTTGAAATTTGAAAGCTTTTCTTCCCGCCCACCACAATTTGTTTACCCTCACTGGGAATGCGCCCTTGTCAATCGTTTTTTTTAAGTTATTAGCTTGCAGGACCGGAGCTTTGGCTGGAGGCATGGCGGCGGGTGCCTCCTACGATCGGCAATAACTTCCTCTTCACCGTGGGAACAGACCCCAGCAGACAATGATGGGATTGACAATGGCACGCACAAAGGCTACCTTTGGGAGAAACCATATCCCCGTGGCATGCTGGGAAAGCGCAGCAATGGCAGCAGATGTTGTCAGTGCTATAAGCGAGAGATGACTCCTGGCTAGCATTCAGCACTCAGCCCGAACCCAGTGTAGAGGGGTGTCGGAGTGTGAGGACGGAGGCACACACACACTGTGTCGAGGGCGGGGGGGGGTCCTTTATTCTGCAGATAGAATTCAGCGTGATCAGGGTGGTGCACCGCCTTTGTCTAATATGGGGTATGAGTTTAAGCCGTTTTCAAACAACAATATTGTTTTTGTATTTCCACCTCATTCGTTTTTTTGTTGTGCTAATGAGAGGAAAGGAAAAGAAAATTCATGGAGGCGAGCGAAACATAACAAGAGGTGCACCTGAAATACGTAATCACATTACGGGAATACTAACGAGCCTAAGCTTGCCATTCCTTTGACGTTTAATTTGATTTTTTAACCAAGTTTGCATCACAAAAGAAGCTGAATTTCAGATTGCCAAAAAAACTGAAGATTCGTGACCTTTTTAGGGTCCGATCTCAAAGGTCCATACATCGATTTTTATACAGATTTAGCAGACCTTTAGTCACCAAAGGCGCCAAATGCCAAAAGATGGACAATCTTATAACACAACTATGTATTTCTAACCTATAACATATACGAGTACATATTTGGAACAATCACAAAGACATCTGCCAGCCTAGAGTAGTACCTTCTCTAGCAGCTCTATTAGTCAAACTAATGGACGTGCACAGGAACAACTCTGCATAATTCCTATTTCTATGTAGCTGTATCATTTTAACCAATCAGCATTCAGGATAAAGTAACAACGTAAATATAACATCAGCACTTGGAAAGATGGTTTGGCAGCTTGTGGCCTCATTGGAAGGTGCCTTGGAAGATATTTATTTTGATTTTACCTTCGTTTAATCATTAATATTTAAAATTAATTCACAGAGTTAAATTTAAAAAATGAAATATTCTTACAATTGTGATACTACTGTTGCTGTTGGCAACGCCATCCGACGATTGTCTCAAGTTGCTGTCCTTTTCATGTCCGAGACTGAATGTATGATTTTATTGATGTCGTCCTCCTGTCATTTTCATGCACTCACAGCCTAGAAACAGTCCAGCCTCAGCAAACAGCTGCTGACCTCGGCGTGTGTGATTGGTTAGCGGAAATCTTCTCAATACGGAGCACTCCACCATGACCCTCTGTGACCCATGGAAGTTAGGAGATTTTATTCCAAGGCGCCTTGGAACAACACTGCACTTGTAGACGTTAATACGCAGGTTTCAGCTAGTCGAGGAGCGGCTAGGAAACCGCGGTGCAGCAAGGGAACTCGCGAGCACGTTTAATTCCCCATTTCAGGGAACATAGCGGTCAGTTGCTACTTTCATCAACATGGGTGAACTCATTAGAGATGGGGCCTGGCGAGGGGCGTGGGGGTGGCTGGGCAGATTGATGCTTGATTAATGACCACCACCGCTCAAAGCGCCATTCTCTGGAAATGATAATCATCCCCGATGGCAGATGGGAAAGTTGAGGACTGTCACTTTCTGGGCTCTGAATGAATATTTCTGAGGTCAGACAAAGGGACGAGGGAGGAAGAGAGAAGCTCGTATCCTGTGACACTAGTGTCACTGTCGTTGGGACTATTGTTCTGGGACAAAAGCGATCGTTTGGGCTCTTTGTCCTGTTACCAGTGTTTTGATACAGGTACTCATACTGTGGCGATTCTCTTTGACAGCTCGGTAGGGAATTTTAGCAGCAGTTAAGATGAAATGCTGAACATAGAAGAGGTTTCGCACCTCATCGGTAGGGGACTGACTCCCGACCCACATTACTGCTGATGTGGGTTGAAAAGCGTGGCCCATGTGTATAGTTACCCAAGGGAAACCTGGCTTCACTCTACTGGACCAGCTTCCTACTTCCCAGGCGTTTCAGCATCCCAGCCCTCATCACCCCACCTACTTCTCCTCGAGCCCCCCCCCCACCCTCTGTGCTTTGTCCGCCTGGGTCTCGGTGACTCCCGTGCCCCCTCAGACCCACAGCCGGGGCCATTCTCTGGGCTGCAGGCCGCGGCTCCAGTCTGCCTGCAATATGGCGGTCGCCTCGTAGCTCCGCCAGACAGATGGCAGGCCCCGCCCACTCTCTGGACCAACAGCATCGGCCGGCCGGCCCCTAGTAACCGGTAACCGCCGGGCCTGTGCTGGCATTTTCTCATCTCTGGGCCTCAGTGGCCCTTCCAAGGCCAGGCCTGCCTGTCTCCCCTTCCAAATATGTAAATAGCCAGACAAGTGGATTTGCTTTCATATGAGTGTGAATGGAGAGGAGGCCAAGAGAGAGGGAAGAAGATGAAAAGCCAAACACCAGCAAGCCAGTCTCTTCATTAGGAAAACCAAACTGAGACAGGATGCAATCAGCACGCCCAAAACAATGACTTTGGGGTGTTTCTCTTCTGTTTTTTGTCAGACTGAATTTTAGGTTGGGCAACAGAATGTGAATCATGACAATAACAAGGAGCACTGTGAAGGGAAACCAGCCAAAGGACTCGCAGAGACCACGGTGGGGGGTGGGGCTAACGTGGGCCCTGCCCCCAAATTGTATCATTGGAAAAGAGGAGCAGACTCAGCTGTCGTAGTTTGCCTGGTCATCTCTTACAACACCAAGTGCTAGGGGCGAGGTGGGTGGGGACAAGTAATTACAAGGAAATCACGGGGGGACAGAAGAGGTCATTATAAGCTCAAACCCAGAGGTGCAAGCAAAAATATTCCAAAGGCACACCTAAAGTGGCGATTTTAATTACAGAAAACAAAAATTTGGATAAAAATAATATGCTAAGTCATTACTAATGCTGAGCCAGAGAAGATTCACCATGTTTTGTCTTCATTACTGAGTTTATAATGGCAGTGCATTAATTACTCACATTCTGATACCATCCAGGGCTTTCCTCTGCGCTGTCCTGTGCTATCTGGGAGCCGCAGCTCTCTGGATGGACGTTTCATCCCCCCTCCCCATAGGACCGACCATAACCACACACGCGAGAACTCTACAGGGTTAGGGTTAGGGTTAGGGTTAGGGGACTGCTGGCCAAATCTGCTGGAAAAGGAATAAAATAAAGGTCACTTGAAATAAATGCTGAAGATGGTTCTCGTCTCTCTGCCCTGCTGTAAACAACACCGAGGAAGCTTCTCTGGGAATTGTTCTGTCGGGCGTCATTACCAAGCAACATCTGCTGGGGATGAAGCGCTGTAGTCAGTAGTGTCCGGGTTTCGCGAGGCCGTGCGTTTACAGACCCCAAGTCATGGTCCAGACCACTGAAGCAGGGTCTTTGCTGTTTTGTGGGGGGGTTCAAACTCGGTAGCACACCTGCCGTTATGGCAGCCAAACCCAGCCGAGCACGACTCTCCCCAGCGAGTTCGCCTTGGATCACAACCACTCTGCACCTCGACAAAACGTTGCAGCGATCCCCGCTCCTCCGTCGACCCGACGACAAGCCACATGCTAACGGGACGCAATGCATTGGGCCTCATATTTGTCTGTAAATTATGTTCCTTAATTTCCCGCTAAGTGCCAATGTGCCTCGTTCACTGACCACTCGACTAAATATCACGCGTTCCTGTTCGTGCTCGAGCTGCAGAGGAGGAGGGCTGGCTTTGGAAAATCCCTTTTGTGCCAAAGCCAAAAAAAGCCCCCCTTTTAAGAGATCATCACTTTAAGGAAAACAAGACATGCTTCCTCTGCTGTTGGAATAACAGCGAGTTGCTGATTAAGAAAGTATCAGCTGAAAAGAGATCGTGGCCTACAGATCCACTTTTTCGCCAGCAGGAAACTATGCCTGCTTCCTCCCTGGATTCGCTGGAACGTGGTGAAAAAATAAGGGAATGGCCTACACCGAGAGTGGGAGGGGACCCACCTTAATGTGCCATCGGGGGAAATGGATTTTTTTAGTCTATCTCTTGGACCCCAATAGTATCCAAATGGCTTAAAGGTCGAAGGAGACCCTAGATAACGTTAGGGGTGGATGGATGGATCTGCAGAAGAAGATGGTTTGAAAAAAGTAAGATAAACATTTCCAAGTGGAGAAGACCAGCTCTGCTGTACTGGTCACTGGAAAGTCCCAGTTCTTCGGTAGTCTGTGCTGGCACCAGATCCCTATCAGATTTAACTGCCGTAACGGCAAGTTGTCTATACCCTTTCAAAATGGACTGTCTGTCGCATGTCAAGGTGGACTCAGCTTTGCTCTTCGGGGGGGTAAATGAAGAAGACACGTCAATGCGGCTTGGAGCGTGTTGACCTCAGCCCCCTAAGAAACACACCCCATGTCCAGACCTCCCCCATCGACATCTCTGAATGAGTGCTGGTTGTGTGGCGCCCATAACAGCGAAACAGCAAGGATGAGTCGAGGGCCGAGCTTGGTGGAGGATGCCACCAAGTGCACCATGGGAGGGCAGAGGGGGCAGCCCCACCCGTTGTCCACCAGCCACCTTTGGGACATTCCCATCTGTGCCTCCACAAACTCATGCGGACCACCAGACCTCCCTCGGTCACCGTGATGTTTCCATCTGATCCCGATCGCTTTTTGGTCCACTGGCGTTTGTCTGGGGACAGATGAAAAAGGGAAAAGACGGAGAAGGTGGCTGAGTCTTCAGAACGACAGAAGACCGACGGGCGTCTTGGTGAAGAAGAGAAGAAGTAAAGGTGACCACGGATGGAAAGAATAACAAACACCAAAGCATTTCATGAGACCACCTACCTTGGATGACATCAGAAATTCATGTACTGAATGTGGAATTAGACAGAAGCTGACTAGGAAAAACTTGGGAACAAAACAGACGATTTGTGTCCAGAAATGGACAGTTTTATCACATAAACAGAATTCTCTCCATTCGCAGAAACTTTGGCAGACTGAGTCCAGCCGCTCCGTCCCTTCCCCCCAGGTGACGGACCGCACTGCCAGTCCCACGTCTTCCTCACAGCGAGGCCGAAGTTGATAACTCGGGAGCTCCTCTTCACTGTGGGCCTTGTTTGCCGCCTGTGGGTTCCAGCTCAAAGTGTGCCATGTTGTTCAGTTCGAGGGCTTCCGCAGCATCAGTCAGGAAGCACAAGAGGGCCCAGCGGAAGTTCTCGGCAGTACCCACCCTTCATCAACGGACCAGACTGGGAGGAGAGAAAGAAGTGCTAAAGTAAACACAGTTTAGCTTTGAATTCATTCCACTTTTACCGCTAACAATGTACGGTGCTTTTCATTCCAGCCTACGGGCAAACGCTGCTCAGTTACTGCGGCCACACGTTGTTTTCGCCTAACGCATATAAATTCCCACGCAAAGCCGAGAGTTAAAACGGTAGCTCTCTAAAGAGGTGCTATGTGAGCGTCTCTTCCGTCGGCTGGCAATGAAACACACCGGATCTGCCAGAATGTGTGGGAGCAAGAAGTTTAGGCAGCTCGCACGAACCGCTCGAGGAGGACCTCTGTTTGGTGGCACCAGCCCATTCAGGCACCCAGAGGATTCGGCCACCGCTGCGGCGTCAGCCAAGCCTCCTCTGTGCCTTGGCCTGCTCTATGGTTTGCTTCAGTCCCATTGCTTATAGCCTCAGTTTGCTGGACTGGGAGGGCTTGTAATGCTCTGGGGTCACATGATTTTTGCTGAAATGACACAATAAGCTGTTCCATCCGCACGCTAGGCCTGGCTCACTGCCGCCTCCTAAAAGACTTTGTGCAATAGGTTACCAGACGAAGCCTCCTCTCGGTCACGTGGAGCCGCGATTGCATCAAAGTGGGAAACGTCTGAAACACCTGCAGCAAGTTAAACATGGCCGTGAGTCAGCAGCTGGCTTTGAGGGTGGGGAAGATCTCGTGGTGACTTCTGCCCCAGTTTGTGGTTTACACCCTGGAATTGGGAGAGTGGCCTTTGTTAGTGTAGCATTATTGCGGCCCAGGAAGTAATCCAACTCAGTTTAACGCTAACAGTTAGGAAGAAGTGTTTACACGGAACTGTCCAGCGATCACAACTGTCCAAACTACTCTCCATACCGGACGACAGAAGCCATCCTCACACGGGGAACTCACAGAGATCCATCTGATCAATCTATCAATCACAGCTAAATTAAGTACTTAAACGTGGAGCCCTGAAAGTGTCAGAGAAATGAAATTTCAGGACTGGGTACTCTTCATAGACACTGTACATGATACAGTAGCTGTTCGGCAGTCTGGTTTGTCACATACAGGTAAAGGGCTGTTTTCTTTCTCTGGTGGTAATTTGACTTGCATTCTTTAATTTTAGACAATTTTAGCGAGGCAAAAAGAAATTCCCAGCAGTCAAATGTTTTATGATGAGTCCACCTTGCAATTTACCTGCCAGACCTGTACCAAGAATATCTATCGCATCGCAGAAGCAGTCAAAATGCATCAATATCCAACTTAAAAAAATGAATCTGCATCTGTAAGAAGGAAACTTTACTAAGCGGAATTTTCAGGCACGTTAAATGATTGCAAATGACATTGACTATCCCATGTTTCTTATTCGCCTCATGTAAACCTTAAAATCAAACATATTATGATGATTATTAGAACTTGTATCATCAGATGTGTAATTCACACAGAATCTTGCCTTCACGAAGCCCATGAGTGGAGAACCTGTTCAGTCGTTGACCTTCTGACATCTCTGGGTCCATGTTTCCTACGTGCACCGGACAGACGGTTGGGATCTTTCTCCACGCCAAGCCAGGTCAGGGCCCTACTCTGCTCCGGGTTCCTGTCCCGCTCAGGAAGTCCTGCATGAGCCTGTTAGGATAAATCTGTCTGACAATATACCTGACAACAATGTAGCGAGAAGCACCGAGACAATCCCGCGCAGCACTGCTAGGGCTAATTGTGCTGGTCAGATGTCCGGTATGGCTGCCGGCAAGGGTCGCGTAGAATTCCCCTCAGCGAACGCACGCGACACTAATGTGAAGCCACTTAATAGGCTCAAATCCAGCACTTAAGACGGGCACACGTACATTCAAAGGGGGTGGAGAACGTGTACAGCTACGTGACTGGAGGCCGCAACAAAGCTAAGTGCTAACGGCATCGCCATCGCCACGGTAACCCAACGGGAGCCCCAGCTGGATTGTGGTGAGTTGGGTGATGCGAGCCAGACGTGTCAACGCCGTCAGACCCGTCCAGGAGAGAAAAGGATCGAGGGGGAAATAAAAGCTCAGCAGGGGGGACACCTCCGAGGTCCTTACAAAAGATGGGGGCCACCTTGCACAATAAGAGGTCACATGACTGCCCCAAACGCTTGTTTTCCTGGCTCTCTGTGTGAAACAAATCTAACTGATGACGGGGCACGGGGGCAGGCCTCGGGGTGACGTGTACAGAGTTCCCATCACTCATCTCCGAGGCCTCCGATGCTGCCAATGGGGATTGACGATGGAATTACAATTGAGGAGAACTGCATGGTGGCAGCTGGTAGTAGCCATTACTCTGCATAGGCAGGGAAAGAAATGGTAAAACATCACCAAAGTGTCCTCCCACCCTAGATCAGACACATTACCGAGAAATCCTGTGATCCTGACCAGGATAAGAGGTTATAGAGAGTTCAGGTGTGGAACGTGACATTAATGCTAAGTCCATTGCCAGCTGCGTTCTAAGTAAAGATCACAAGCAAACATCTAACACAACGGCGTCTCCTCTCCGCATTAGACGGGCTACAGCGTCCTCACAAACACTCGGATGTCATGCTTTTAATGGGCATTCTCCACCGGACGCCCTTTTTAACCAGGACCGGATCATGAGTAGTGACGAGTCATCAGGTCCAAACCCGTAACAATTAGCACTGATTCTGAAAGCCATGTGGCTAATTCGCATTCCTTTTGGAGAAACCTTGGGAAGGCTGAGGTCAGAGAAGCTCCTCACGCTTCGGAGCTTGACGACGGAGCAGATGCAAGCCTGGCGAAGCCCCAAAAGCCCATCTGAAGGAACACACTGCAGGAACAGGTGAATCATCTGAGGGCTGAGGTTGGTGACCTGGTCCACAGCTCACAACTTTGCTGGGGCCAGGAGAAAATGGATTCTGTCTGCAATTCCGTGGCCCGCCATACTGCCCAGGGAGGTGGGGCGTTGGCCATTCAAGAGCATCCAGGAATGGGTGATTAACCAGGAACACGGTGGCTTCCTTGGAATCCGTGCCCGTTTCCTGTTTGAGTGAGCAGAGAGCGAGCTTCTCTTTGCTAAAGCAGCTTTCCGCCCATATCCTGAGCCACCCTTCCCTGCCTCACATGGCCCTTAGCTTAAATGTCCTGCAGGAAACGCAGTGGAAACAGCGGCTAGCTCACGGCTTCCTAAACTGCCCACCACCGCCCCAACCGTTCTGCTGGATCAGCAGTTTGTGAAGCAACAACGTTCATGCGGAAAAGCAGACATGAATGGCAAAGCCTCCAGAGGACTCAAAATGTTCACCAGATGAATGAAGATTTGGTGATGGGCATGGCTGTCCACCAAATAAATGACCGAGTAGAACATTTGCTGATGCTTAGGAACGTTCCTCAGATGAATGGCTGAGAAGAACATTTAGAGATGTGTATGATTATTCATCTTCTAGAGGATTGTGGGTAAATGTATAGTTAATCTGGCCAGGGCTTTAAAAGACCGGGGCTCTCCATGGCAGCTCGTGGAGGGCTCCTCTCTGGGGGTCTCCTGCCCTCACGGGAAGCCCGCAAAGGTGTCATCGCGTTATTACGGACGCTGTTTCGTGCAATAACGCGCTCAGGATCAACAACTTTTATTGATTGCTCCAGCAAAGGTGCCCATTATAAGCAGGGATTTTGCAGGCATATGTTAAAGAACACCTCCCTGTAAAAGAAAGACTCACGGTGCTGACAGACGAGACAGCCTCAGCCGTGTGCAGCTCCAGACCCTCGGCTCTCGTCCATCACAGGCTGCCGAGAGACGGGTGGAGTCTTCCTAGCCTGCTTCCTATCCTGAAAACCCACTCATCTCAAAAAAAAACATGCAGACTGATCCTGAGTCACCACCCTTAAGTCATTAAGGGTCTCCAAAAGGGACAAAAGGCACGACCATCACACCGTGAAGCTCCCTGCAAAGAACCGGATACATGGAATAAAAACAACCACATAAAAACACATTCTTCTCATCGACATAATGAAGGGCAAAGCATTTTGGTTGTCAGAAACTTGAGGGCCTAAAGAAAATCAGAACTACTCTTTAACCTTTTCATAGCAAACTTTGATGAAGGTATCCGGGAAATCCAAACAAAGAAATGAACTGGAAAGGCCCAGCAATTTCAAAAACCAATCTGCTGTTTTCGGCAGCTCCGTTAGGAAGTCGTCATCCCCGCCTCTTTGAGGGACAGCGAGAGAGGACAAGCGGGAGTCGTCCGCGGAGGGGCAGTGTCGCGAGGCGCTCTGGGAAAAAGTGAGAGCGGTGGGCTCGCCCGGCGGCGAGCGGGAGCACGGCACAGTCGCCCGATGAAGTGGAAAGTTTAATGAAGTGGTCGGCAACAGAATAGAGGGACAGTCCTGTGTGTGCAGATGGCTCTTTGTGGCCTTCTGACACCTGGCAGCTGCTTGGGCTTCCAAACGACGGCCGGGAGGGGAGCCGGGTGATGGTGGGGCAAGGCGGGGGGGGGTCAGTGGCAGGGAAGCTAGCGACCCCTGGCTCTAACACTGCCTACGGTGACTCTGGGGTGACCCGGTGACCCCTGTGTGTCAGACGAGGGCAAAGGAGAGTATTTTTCTTCCTCCTCCTCTCAGCAGGTCCCCATCTTCTGTTGGCCGTGTCTCGCGGCTCTGTGACCCCCCCCCCCCCCCCCCCCCCCCCCCCCCCCCCCCCCCCCCCCCCCCCCCCCCCCCCCCCCCCCCCCCCC
>JAACJT020001606.1:0-14509 GCA_009936485.2 Gymnarchus niloticus | reverse complement strand
GCCTCGATCAAGGTCTCCAGGACCTCGTCCCTGTTGCGTTCTGCAGCGAGGTGGAGGGGACTGACTCCACTCCGTCGGACACTGGCCTTGCTGGTGACTGGGATCAGCATGGACACAATTCTGGGTAGAGGAGAAATGAGCTGGGGACCACGGTGGAATCAAGCTTGCTTCAGGTCATAGTCAGTGTGATGTCAGGCCTGGTCCTGTTGAGGCCACACTTTTACATACAGAATGCAGTGTAAAATGCTACCTCATGTCTGTTGGGATCTGCTGTGTTAGGCCAAGCTTTCTTATCACTTTTGTTAATGACGTTTTTGTTATAATGCACTACAAAGCAGTATTTATAGTTTTTTTTGGAGAAAATGTATATCAAGTTGTATGTGTTGTAGGGCTATGGTCATGGTTAAAAGTAGTTTGGCTTAGGCTGGGGCAACTTTAGAAATGCAGGATTAATCATACAAATAAATTCAAAATATAATTTTAGTTTTGGGTAATTTATGGAGAGGCTAAGGAGATGTATTTCAAAGAATGATTCATAGCCATTAGTCTGTATGATTGTACAGCAAACATCCATGTTAAACATGGATCAAAACCTTCATTTAACTGTTTTCTTTGTCCAGGACCTCAGTGACATACTATGCATATGAACTTCTTATGCTTTAAAAAAATAACTGACCCAAGAGCATGGGCACCAATCTAAGTATTTTACTGGCCATGAATAAGATACCATTCCTTCACAGGACACACACGCAGACCGTAGTGATTTAAAGTCCCCACTCAACTGTGCGTCTTTGACCTGCAGGAAACCCATTTCTTATCCAAACTCTCCACATACAGAGCAGAGGTAGAATCTGTGTATGACTGCTAATTGTATTTAATTGTACAGTGGTTGTCGATTCATCTAGACCTAGGGTGCCCAACCAGTCGATCGATATCGAATAGTCGATTGCGGAATGATCTTCAATCGATCGCGAGAAGTGTGATTTTCCCGCGCGCGCTCCTTTTTCACCTCACAAGTACTGATGTCAACAGTTAGCTAGCTAAGGTGGCAGAAAGCAAACATGTTAAAAACTAAAAAATCGATAGCTTATCATTTTCATTCAGACTGGGAGGAGGATTTTTTTTTTTTGCTTACTCAAATTCGAAGTCCATCTGTCTTATCTGCAATGACAGCGTGGCTTTACTGAAGAAGGGCAATTTGGAGCGGCATTTCAAAACGGTGCACAAAAGCTACGAAACTGATTTCTCTGCTAAAACAGCTCTACTCAGCCAAAAAGTGCGAGAATTGAAGGGTCAGTTAGCAGCACAGCAGTCAATTTTAGAGAAATACATTTATTTCCACTTTTCCGATTTGGAGAACTACCTTTTATTATATCTGGATTACATTTCTGTTTGTTGTGTGCATGTTAACTATGTAGACAGGCTATCAGTAATAGCTATGGGTCCCTATTTGGACTGATAGATCTCGGCAGACTGGCAACTTGAAAAGTAAATCTTGATTCAGAAAAGGTTGATCTAAAAATATTTTTATACTTTTAAAAGAAACGTAATTACATGTAAATTGTTGTAAATGTTTAAGCTATTTATGAGGCACATTGAAATCCTTCTTGTGATATTCCTACCCTGTAAATTTTCTCATTTAAACATTATCGTAAACACTTTCTGTCTTTAACTATATATACTTCTTTGTCGTATTCATATCTTACTGATTATTGTCATGCTGCTGCAGCAACGAAATTTCTCCTTGTGGGATAAAGTTAATCTTATCTTAGCTTAGCTTAGCTTACCCCTGAGCCACCATATTGCCCAAAATGAAAGCCCTTCAATTCATACAAATCTAATTCATGTGATCGCTACACCAATAAACACAATCAGTTAGTGTTGTACCTTTCACTTCCACGTTTTGCAGCAATATGTAAGGGGAGCAGTCCCCCTTTCGTACATCTGTTAGCATTAGCATTCTTGGATAGTAGGATTCTCACTGTCTCTTCATGGCCATTCTTACAGGCCTCATAGAGAGCTGTGGCTCCATCGGCAGCCTGACTGTTCACATCCGCACCTGGAAAAAACAAGACAGCAGCTGTGTTATCAAGGATCTGTGTGCGAATTCTTTGCCTGAGGTGCTATACCTAATTTTTTTTCTGCGATTCAGTTTTAATTCAATGTCAGATGACCAATGTCAGAATGTGAATAAACCATAGACTCAAAATGTTACCTGCAAGGATAGGGTTTATACACCATACATGAGAGGTACTAGACCAACAACTGTGTGCATTCTTACCATGTCTGATGAGGAAGCGCAATGCCTTCGCACATCCACTCTGCGCGGCCGCGAACAGTGGTGTGATGCCAAATTTATTGGTTATGCTGACATCAGCACCGGCCTTCACCAGCATGTGACAGATGTCCAAGTTGTCACGCCACGTGGCTTCGTGTAGAGCCGTGAAGCCCTGACAGCAGATCTTATTCACCTCACAACTGAACTGCAAAATGAGCTTCACGATATCCTTGTTCTCGGTTTCACAGGCTATATGGGTCAAACACAATGAGTTAACATGATGGACGAGATGGCCTAGCCCGAGATTACATTAAAATTAAAATAATAATTCAACTTGATTGACAGATTCAGTTCTAACTTCCAGTAGCAGATAAAATTTCACGTGGGCCTGTTTTCGGCATCCGTCTCAGAGGCACTGTACCTTTGAAGAGAGGGGTTTCTTTATCTTTATTGGCGATGTTGGCATCTGCTCCCTTCTCCAGGAGCCACTGTGTGCAGGCCACTTCTTCAGCAGACACTGCCAAGAAGAGGGGTGTCTCATCCTGTAAGGTGCGCGCGTTGATCACTTTGGAGTTGACTACATTTGCAGAAACACAGCATGTAGAGACGTGCAAATGTCAGACATTCTGTGTTATCTCACAGATACTTTGTAAAGTGATAGAATGTACCTTTTCGGAATGGAATTTTTTTCTCATCCATTCTTTACTTCCAAACATGAGGTGGATGTATGGCTTACCTTTTAGTAAAAATTTGAGGCATTCTGTTTGGCCGCAGTATGCAGCCTCGTGTAAAGGAATCCAGCCTTGTTTGTTCGGTTTTATCATGCATGTCCCAGTTGTTGTAATCTCAAGCAGAGTATTTACGTCTCCACTCTTGATTGCTTTGACAATGGGTTCTAAGGGTCTATAAAATAGATCTGTGTTCAGTTCAGATACAAAGAGCGTCTTCTTTTCTACTGTAAAGCAGCTGGTCCTGACAAGGAAATGTGACCCTGGACCCTTTTTGACCTGTATTGTATCTCACCTCAGAGGGAACTACTAAATTGGTTAGCAAAAACTGGATTTACAGTCAAACTCACTCTGGAATGTCAATCACACTTGCCACCATGCCTACTGAGTGAGCAGTGACTCACAATGCCATTCTCAAAAACTTCTAATCATAAATCACATTCCTTTCTCACTGCCTCTCCTCTTTCCTTTTTCCTAGACCCAGGTCACATAAAGTCCATACAGCATGGTTAAAAGTGAGCTGCTGTTTTTTGTGCTTGAAGATGGCCTACATTCTGATGTTCAGTCTCATTCAAACATTTTCTGTGTGAATGATACAATGGTCTCAATTTTAGAAAAAAAAAACTCAACGCCAATTGTTAATTTTACAACTGCATGGCATTCTTGCTCTTCAAAAATGATAAGCAGCTGGAAGAAGGCTGACTGATGTTTATAGTTACATCATTACATAGCCAGAATTTTTTATTTACATGTTGTCTTTGATCATTTGTTTATTACCCTATTCAATGGGGCTTTTGTTGATGTGCTACATTCTCAAGTGGCCACTAAAGGTAGATCTCTTGATTTGAATTGTGATTCATGTGTGCTATTTCTGCCCAGTAAGTAAATAGTTTTGACTTATTCTTTTTTCTCAAAGTATTTACCTCAAGTAAAGTCTTAAAGAATGATATTACTGCCAGTCCACTCAATAATGACCTTTCAGTAATAGATGAAATTTTGTGTTGGCATTTGGTACCTGTAGATAATGTCAGTTGACCATGGTGATACTGAAATATAGGATATCTGAAAACAGAATAATGTGTGGTGAGAAAGTGATCAAATCAATGGAGTCTACTATGGCAATTTGGCCTTAGTGCAGCAGGGAATTATATACAGAAAATGCTGAATATAGAAAAGGTGATGGCAAGGGGGGGAATAAGATTCCTTGAATTTTTTAAATACCGAACGAGACACTGAGTAAGACTATGATCAGGATGCAAAGACATGGAGGTGAATGTGTTTGCAAGTTTTCTGCAAAGGACACATTGCAAACCAGTTTGAACCTAGGCATATGTGTATGTCAACTACACAGCTTAGTTAAAATAGCCAAGAGTTTGCATGAAAGAAAGGAGGAGTCCCGTGAAGAGTAGGTCACAGTGCAATGAACAATGCTGGATGAGAAGCTAAGGTCTGAACAGGAGAGGTTCTTTTTGAAGGCAAGGCCTCAGACTGGAATGAAATTTAGGACATCTGAGAGTGTCCACAGCTAAAGGAGCCCCTGGGAGATTGTGAAGCTGAGCTGGGCCAGAATGCATCAGATGCAGAAAGATAATTTCAATTGAAGTCAAAGTTGTCCTCAGCTTCAGTGGAGCGCAAGCAGGACCAGAGTCTAAATGCTGCATGGAACTGTTTGAGGATCATTTTCCTTTACAGGCTTAGATTTGGCTGCAGCCTCAAAACCCTCTTCAACTTGGGTCTAGAAAATCTTTACACTTAAAAATACAATATAAGCAAAAGTAACAGATTATTTTTTTTTGACATCTGACGAAAATGCAAGAGCACTTACTCTTCTGGATCAAGGGTTATGAACATAGAACCATCATATCGCCTCCAAGCTGCACAGCGCTGGCCATCACTATTGAAGAAGGAATAGCACTTCCTAGCTCCAGCTGTATCTTGGCTCATATGGGGGGCTTTCTGAGTGACACTGCAAAAAGACAGAGACCCTTTTTATACATGAGTTTGCCTGGGTTCGAATCAACTGATAGTAAGGCGGAACTGATTATAAAGCAGAATTGTGACATGTATTTTTGAGATCTATGTCATTGGTCATAAATGCAGCACTGTTTATATTAAAACAGTTCTATAAATGAAAAGTGAAAATGGATGATGATGTGTGGAAAATGACATAATGGATATGAAACTGCTCTTTTCTAACACAAAGCAGGTGAGACACCACCAAATCACAATGTTATGACTCTATGTAAAGGCAGTAAATTAACCCTGGCCGTTACTCGATTAAAGAATACTGCAGTCCTATAGCTAAATGATGCACAAAAAATTGAGTGACACAATGCACAGACTTTGGCCTTCAGCACTGTAGATATGATGCTCTACCTGTACTTACCATGGTGTGCTGTTGGGTGGTTGGAAAGTGTGTGGATGTGGAGACACGGGAGCTCTATTAGCTGGCCTCATCTGCTTCTGGATTGTTGGGGTCTTGCTGTGACCAGTCTGGTTGGCAGAAGCGTGGTCATTTGTCAGACTGCATTCAATAGCTATCGAAATCAACTCATCTTCTGTCAGTCCACTGTAAACATTGTAGTCTTCAGCTCTTGCACCGGGTAAAGTCTCACTAGAGGCTGAAGCGTTGTCTAAAACAGAACAACATGGTGCGTTAACAGACATTTCACTTGTTTATTTGTACAAAACTTTTCATATGGGTATGCCACAGGGTCAAGACAATGATGGGGGAGTACATCACCAGAGGGCACTGTTGTTTGAATGTGGGATACGGATACTCAGAAATTTGCATTTGAGAGCTGACCTCGGGGAGCACCAATAAAAGGAACTCATTAACTAATCGCCATGGTGACCATGCAGCGGTCTGGTTATTAACAGGCTTAAAAATAGAATGAAATAATTGTATGGTGAAGAGAACGATGCATGATATAAGGTTAGTACACAGGCAAACTATTTTTAAAGATACCAATATCCACAATGTGACCAATTAAACTTTGTTTATTGCTTGGACAGATACAGAATATTTCTGTCTGGGTATCAGCCCTATTTTTATAAGCTGAAAAAGTGATCATTCAATAGTGAGAGAATCCATAGGACACAGTGAGACTGGCAAAGTACTGAGGAAGGTTTTCCACATCGATCTTGATTGTCATTACGAAATGAGCATCTTTGACCTTCCACGGACAGGACTAGGTTTACTGATGCAAATGCATATTGACTGCACTGAAATTCAGTCTTTACAAAAATTGCCTGTAGGATTCTTCAGGTAAGACACGCTGCAGTCTAAAGGTTTTTAAATATAGGTTTGTTAGCAAGCCATTGCTCAAATTCTTAAACATGTTTTTAGAATTACTTGGGTAGTTAATGAGTATCTTCTTGTGTGTATGTATGCTGCAAGGCATTGAAGATGACCTGCTGCGTAGTGTGGAAAACATCCAAAAGGCATTTTGAGCACTAATGCTTGAGTGTGCACAGGACTCATGGATCTATATTTTAAAGGTCTTCAAAAGAAATGTGTGACTTTATTTGAATTTTGTCAAATAAAGTCACTCCACAGAATTCAATCTGTGAATAATAAAAAGTGGATGAGAAAAAAACAGTTCGGCATACGTAAACATGGCATTGAATTTATATATGTAAGAGATTTTAAAATATTTTAATGCACATTGTTATTCTGGAGGTAAATAGGATTAAATTAATGGTATGTACTGTATATTGATGTGTCACATTTTGTTTTTATGTTCTATTTACGTGTTTTTTGACATACATTAAATCGGAAAGAGAAGTTTAACGTGCTAAATGTACTGTCTGGTGAAGATCAATGCTAGGAAAAGGTATCTTACCTACCTGTTCCTATCCCAGTCTCACTGGAGGATGAAGCAAGCATGATTTTACTGGAGATCTTAGCTGTTATCTCTAAATTCTCCTTTGCTTCTCACTGGCTTGCCACACTCTTATGCAACTGGAGACCCGCTGCTTGCATGTTTGTGCTCTGTCAGCTCCAGTTGCATGGGTGATGGAGTCAACAGTAACAGCTAAAGTGTTTGAAAAGGGAATATTAATTTAACAAGATCTTAAAGTGGGCTGTGTAGTGGCTGAGTGGGTAGTTCTATGACCTCACACCTCCTGGGTTGTGGGTTTGATTCTTGTCCGTGGTGTCAGGTTCTTGGCATTGACATGCTCTCTTTTGTTTGGGTTTCTCCTCATGCTCCAAAAATAAACATCTATGCTGCAAAATAAACATGCTGTGATGCACTTTTCATATCATGGACTCAGAGTACTCAGTTAAAACATGTTTATTGAATTTTAGAGCCGAAGTCCAAACCAGAGTACACTGAACTAGGCTGTCCATCCATGCCACATTATTTTCCTGCTGGTCCCTGAAACCATTGGACAAACACTACAGGAAGCAGGTAGCAACAATGACTTGGGGTGACTGATTTGACAGGTGGTGCCAGGACAAGGTTCACAAGAAGGCAGACTCAGGAGAAAAGGACCAAAAGAGCAGAAACAGGAACCAAAACACAAAAATCAGGAAATGAGGCTGGGGCACAAAAGCAAGGCAACATCAAAGCTTAAAGCAAAACACTGGATGCCTGGCACACCAACTAGAAAACTCTACCTAATCAAGAGCATGGCCATGGCGACTAGAGGCTGGTTTGCCAGGACCATGAGACTCAAGATAAAATGGCAGTGAATCCAGAATAACAAACCTGGAAAAAAGATGCTAGTAACAAAACTGTAAAGCTGGCAATAATGCAACCCTGTCCAAAACCTGGAAATAAAACAAACTAAACCCATTGTCATAAACCCAGAAGTACGCGCTAAACCCAACCATGCTCTGAAACTTATGCACAAAGTACAATGACAATACAATGAACAATAACTTCAGCCTTAATTGGATGCAAATAATATACTCTGTAAATTCCAGTCAGGTCACAAAACTGAAACGACATTAACTAAGATTGTGAATGATGCATTAATAGCAATTGATGGCCTTTTTCCTCAATTTTACTGTTGCTTTTGACAAAGTTGAGCATTCTATTTTTCTGCATCAGCTTGAATCGGAAGTTGACTTATGTGGAATGGTAATGCTTCATCAATATCACTAGTGAAATATGGAGTATCAATAGGATCTGTGCTTGGACCTGTATCATTCTGCTTGAACACGCTGCCACTAGGCAATATAATAAGAAAACGTAACATTAACGCCTATATGACACCCATATCTATATTTCAGTAACACCAAATGACTTATCGATTGTCACTTTAGGGTAACTTGCACATCTGTGAAGTCAGCATTAATGCCGAAAAGTACATACAGATTTTGAAGCAAATTATGCTGCCTTCAAGATGACATCACTTCCATGGACACCCATGCATATTTCAGCAAGACAATGCCAAGCACATTTTGCATACATTACAATGGCATGGCTGCATAGGAAGAGAGTGCGGTTGCTCCACTGGCGTGCCTGCAGTCCTGACCTGTCCTCAAGTGAGAATCTGTGGCACATTTTTAAACGCAGAATGTAACAACAAAGACCCAATACCGCTTTCGGTTTTTATTTTTCATTTTCCATACTGTCCCAAATTTTCCCCAGGTGGGGCTGAATGAAGATCTGTGAAGGATCCAAACTGCCTGCCCCAGTGCCCCCAGATCGTAAGGCGGTGCCCTGCTCCAGACCCTGGCTGTTCGCTTCTGCCCTAAACTTCGTCTTCACGTCAAACTCAGTAGGAACTCCCCACCGAAATCCACTCATTTAAAATAATTACATCAATAAACCTTCACAAGCGTGTTTCACCAGTTCCCCACTGTTGTCTCCCGGCCTAGTCCGCATTGCAACATGCAATAAAATCATCTTTGCAAATAAAAAATATTGAGTCAGACAATGAATATTTTTTATAAAGATTTGGTTCTTTTGTAATTGTCGAGTAAATCTTTTTGCGTTCAACTTTCCATTAACTTTTTAATCTGTAATTGATTTTTTAAAGTGCCTCTTTGCATTTGCTTGGGTGTCAAAACAACAGCAATAAGATGCTATTGATCACATCAGCCTGTAGGAAATACACATAACAAATACAGTAAATCATTCCATTGTGTTGAACTTCACTATATACATATGATTATGGTATTTATGTATGGTCTTCAGAAATATGTAAGCACTCTATGGAGCTTTCATTATTCACCCAAGATGACCTCTTGAAAAAGCACCTTCACATTAGAAATTAGATACATTCAGTAAACATGTTTCATGTGAGTAATAGTCTAATTATAGAGCATTACATTTTGCTCCAAGCACCTGTGACCCTAATGTAATGAACAGGAAGTGCCAGTGTTTTCTAGAATGCAGCAGGGTGCCAAGTGACACTGGAAAACAGAAAACATTACAAAACCAAAGCTAAACTTTTTCTGTATCTGTTCAGGGGAAAGGTCAGCATGTTGCAAACTGACAGGTATAAGACATACTGCCAATTTTTTACCAGTAAAAGACAGGTGGAGGCAATCATGGCAATAGCAACTGAGCATTACTCAAAACCTACATGAGACCATGTGGTCCGTGCACGCATACCTGCCATCGGAAAGTCTACTGCAGCCATGTGTTTTTGCATGCCACCCAGTAAGAGCACTGAAATGATTAAATACTTTATATCGACTTAAGAAACCAGTGGGAGATGTTGGTAACCACAAAGTCTCCTTCTTAACAGATCCACTGGTTTTGGTATGTCAAGTTAGCTGGGTGGTGTGATTTGGTATTTGAGGAAGGTGAAAAGAAACGTGGTCTCCCTTTTTCTAGGCCTGATTGAAGTGGTGAGTGGGGATGCAAGGTCAATAGCCAGAGCAGTTCTGGATTTCTGTGACAGTGTATGCAATGTCACATTATCTATGATGTATTATCTGGGACAATTTCATCCTCACAATGATTAGGTTTATTTTGTAATCTCTTTGCTTATGGGCACCAGCATTCTAGCGTCAGAATAACGGCACTCAAAACTCAGAGTAAGAATGTTATGCACACTGCCAACAAGTTTTTGACTGGCTCACTGCTGAAAGAGTCATTGGTACTCAATTATGTGAACTCCAGCAGGGAAACCAAACTGTAGCTGATTTTGTTCTGGAATTCTGCATACAAGCGACAGGGAGTTGCTGGAATTCACTCCTTCTACTTACCACATATTCACATGGGTTACGTCTGATCCTGCAGTCTGAATTAGCCTGTTAAAGAGATACCACAAGACCACAGGTCTGGACCAGCATGTCTAGATGCCATCCATTGTGCCCATCCATAGGCCCGTTCAATGCCCCCTTGATTGGCCATCTGAACATGGTTTTATGGTGTCAGGTGCCCATTAAAACGAGATACTGTACTACCTGCTTCCAGTCAGCAGTCCTGGGCGGAACGTGTTCTGCTGCTCCAAAATACTACTCACACCTGTTACACATTTCTTAATGAATCCAAGGACCGTCTCAAAGGAAAGTCCTTTCTGATGTGTTGAGCGTAATCCTTAATGAATCATTGGTTTGTTGTGCCTCTGTTTATATTGCATTGGTTTTTGGAACTCTTCTCTGTTTTTCTGGCTTGCTTTGTGGATGCAATTTGGACTTGGAATTTGCACTGTCCCAGTTTGGTATCTGAACATTCCTTGTTTTTTGACCCTGACTTTTTGATTATTCCTTTGTTATTGTCTTTCATCGGTTAAACCATTAGAAGTGCTTGCTTTGCATTTGGACCTCAGCTTTTGCATTACAGTCAAAGTAAAAGAATCTGCTTTGCATTGACACAGTTAATGCATCTGTCATGAAGGGGTGCACCATGGCATGTGACATTCTTCAGACAAGAGTGTCTAGTGCATATATGTTGTTTGCATCAGGCAGTGAGTCCCGCCTTTGAAGATACAATTGCACAGTGTTGAGTGCCTAGTGAAAGAATCCTACAGCTGGTTTTCTTAAAAACACAAAGAAGCATGGAAAGCTATCAATGAGGCATCAAACTGTGGGAGACGTGTAAGCTGCAAGCCTTGATGTTGTCTTGGCATTGTCTGTGAGCTGCTGTCTCTTTAAGTAGTGATCTGATGGCCAGGCTAAGACAACACGGAAATATTTCAGCGTAGGTCTTTCTTCAGTGTGGAGGAGACACTAAAGCACAACAATAGGTTTTACCAGCAGAACAACAGGATATTAACGACATGAAACGGTTCTGTACAGTCTTACTCTAAGGACCTTTTGCAAACTGGGTGAAAGTAATGATCACTATGCAATGAAAAAAGCCAATGTACCTATTTAGATAGCAAAGACAATATTACATTGTGGCATGATGATGTAATAGTATATTTTTAAATCTCTAATTTGAGACGAATATAGCTCCTCTGCTTGAAAGTTGCTTACAATGTTGCCAAGTGGTTTTCGATGATAAATTGAATTAACAACCTAGAATAAAGAAAAAGGTTAAGGAAACTGATCGTGAGTTCAGAACATTATTTTATCAGCTTTCAAACACAACGTAAGGTCAGAAAGACACCATGCACGATCCAATCCACTAAAACAAATTAAATGTTAAAAATTATTTTAGAAGAAACCTCATTTACGTATTGTAAATTAAAAATTAAAATAATAATAAGCACATCTCTGTACGTATAATTCTGATTTCCATAAATTAACAAAACGCTAGCATCATTTACCATGAAACAACAAAGAAGAAAATGTTTTTGAATCCAGTAGAATCATCTGGCTCTATATAAAGCTAAGAAAGCACATTATTGTGTTTTTTTTCCCCCCAATTTTCACTAGTTATTGAATATAAGGATTCACATACTTCTTCAATTGATCTTTGTTGTTTAAACTGTTTGTTCTATTAAGGAATGACAATGTAACATTTTGTGTGTGTTATTTGTTAAATAAGTCTTCATTATTATTACTATTATGACTTTGATGATTATTAGACAACAAATCCAGATAATTCCATAGGGTTCGCAGTTTTTTTCTAATAATTCTAAGTAATACTGCTTGCATTTTTAGTAACCGGTTTTGTTTACAATAATTATAAATTCATTTAAAAAGTGCAGAGTAGAAAAATAATCTTTTGTACATATCGTAATTCTGACCGTTTGTAGAAAATACGAGCCACGTCACAGGCTGCTGTCATAATTCAGCAAGCGGCACAGTAAAGCTGACCGTGATGTTGAAAACTCAGACAACATCTGCCATCCTGGGTTGCTCTTCAAAAAGTAATTCAGTAAATGTGAACATTTGTCTTCTCCTCTAGATGTTCATTTATATTAAAGACAACTATGACAAACAAATGGGGTAGTGTGCAGATGCCTTTTATAAGCTTTTAAATTTGGTCTTAAAAATAATAATTGTGAAGTTTGATCTCCTATCTGTGTTGAACAATTTTTTACTCAGCACATTGTGTACTTTGTGTTTTATTATATAAATATGCTGGTGCTAAAAATGCACTGGACTAATCACTCCAAATATATCTTTAAACAAAATACTGTAGCAACACTCCAACACCAGTGTGAAGGCAAGTTAATTTAATAAGCCCAAATTGTAGAGCACAGGCTCCGCTCAGCTGTAGCCACTCCAGATTCCTTAGTAACACTCCAAGTGCCAATCTGAGCTAATCCCTGTAAAACTCCCATTGTCTCCCCGTTTGACAGTCAAGATACAAAGTTTTATACATCTTGGGGGGGTCTTGCCTCCTGCCCTCATGACTACAAATCGTGAAAGTGCCCATGTTGTCTTCCCATGATTAGCTTACAGGGTCTCGATAACTACAGTCTACAAACCTAACTACAGGGTGATATAACAGGTATAATCCCAGTAGAAAAGAATGCAAATATTTGAATTAGAGTATATAACAACCACTTATACTTTTCAATGTTTAATTTGATTTTTTACTGTCAAATTCCTTTCGTTAACTGTCCATCAACAAAGTGACACAGGTTTTCCTCGTATACTATCCAATCTGTCACGTAAATGTTCATCTGGACCTGGACCGGTACAGTGGTGTTTACAAAGAGAGACCACTAAAGACACATAAAGTCTTCAGTCCATTAACAAATCTATTCTCAATTTTAACAGTCAATAGATTTAGAAGATTTAGTCATTAGTTCATTGGCTTTCAAAGATTTAGTCATTGGCTTGGCTTTCAAAGTGTAATTCAAAATGCTTCAGAAAATTAATACAGCGAATTACTGAAGGTAATTTTTTTTGTCAGATTAAAGGCCTAAATAAATAAATATATTAGGTATATATACTGTATTTGCTATGTGTGTGTATATATCGTAAATATAGCATATATAAATAGAGAGATTGATGTGACCCTTTCAGCAGAAATATGGCTACTACAAATAAGTTCATTAACAGGTAGCAAACAGATAATCCATGTGCTAGCACTAATATCCATTTTATATTCTTTACAGTTAAGAGGTAATGATTGTTTTGTTCTTTTCATAACTCTGTTGAGCGCTCCTCATGTCTGAGAAACTTTTTTAGTCTTTCAGGAATTGGCAAGAAATCCACTTGCTTGAAACTGTCCATCCCTAGCAAGCTGTGGATCTTCAGTCTGCATAACTGCATTAGGGGTCGTGGGAGTACTGAAAAGACAGAAGATTAAGAAGGCATCATACATCTGTCACAGTCAGCAGACCGTAAGGTCAGTTTCAGCATTTGCATCCAGCTATATGCTGCGTCTGGTCAATGCTACAGTTTGAAAGTAGTTTTCAGTTTCAGAGATATGAAGTGCCCAGAATGCCTTTTCCCATTCACACACTAAACATAAACACTGAGTCAGAAATCGGCACATTTTAAAATGCACATGAGGAAATCTACTAGGCAGAAGAATAACTGAAACGAGTCTTTATATATAATTAAAGGGGAGAATATGAATTGGCATCCCATCCACGGCGTACCCCAGTCTTGTGCCCTATGCTGCCTGCATGGGATAGGCTCCAGGCCCCCCACAAGCCTGACTAGGATAAGCAGTTATAAGATTAACTGGTTGCATGCAATTTATATGAAAAGTTTGCATTAGAAGGTTTTTAAGGAACTGACTAAAAACAAAGTAGATGGTTTGTGAGCCTGAAAGGATATACAATACTTTCTGTATGCATGCTGGCATGAGCTGAATCTCATTCGTCTTTTCAGCAGCTATCTTACCAATCACTTAAAGGCTCGTCTGGTCTATTAGCAGAATGCAATGTAATTAAAGTTCAGGATTATATCTGTATTCCACAGCTCTCCATAAAGACAGCCCTTACACAAAACAATTCACAGCTTCACATGTGAAAAACACATTTCCACATGTAATATATGTTTCACATGTAATAATTTTTTCATATGTTAGTAGAAAAGTTCACACGTAAAAATAAATGTGAAAACATGAACACGACACAGACAAGTTAATGAACACTTTTTTGCACAATTCAGATTATTGCTGGATTTGGGAAAAGTGTATGTAAAGCACCATAGAACTTAGCCCTTATTTACGCTGGGGAAAGA
>JAACJT020001605.1:0-14524 GCA_009936485.2 Gymnarchus niloticus | reverse complement strand
TTCCTTGCCACTGTCGCCTTTGGCTTACTCTCTGGGGACTGTGGGCCCGGGACTATGTAAAGCGCTTTTTGACAGTGTTTCGTATTAAAAGCGCTATATAAATAAAACTGAATTGAAGAAAAATCTAAATTTAAAATGACTGGCAAAAATGAAATATACCCTCGTTTAGTGAACGACTAGTCAAAAATGGGATGTTGGATACTATGATAAATTACCTTAAAGCATGTTCACGGATTGAGATGTTCAAGCAACATAACACACCTGATTGATTACTTTGTCAGATTGGAAAAACAAAATTTGCTCTTACCAGACTGGAGGATAATTCCACTGTCAGTATCACTGATCTCATCTTTGCAGTCCATGTCTGGTACAAAGTTCTGTGAATAGAAATTTGAAGGTACCTGAAAATAATTACAGACCAGTTTAAACTCTTTTTCAAAATGGGAAGGAAAAAAATCTGTAAAACAACCATCAGAAGAATACTTAATCTCTGAAATGCAAGCATTAAACATAATAAAATACTAATTGTTTACAATTTTCTAATAAAATAATCTCATTTCTACATTATGTTTGCAAAAAAAGAAGAAAGGTGTATTGAAAAATGTTGTCTACTATGTGTATTTATCCTGGAGTCTGTGTGTCTGAATTACATTGTAATCTAAATATCATGCATGTGCTGGATTTCCTTGTTTTGAATTGTTAACAGAAATGCCTATTGATTACTGAAACAAGGTGACTGAATGGTAGAAGGAACTGAAACAAGGAAGTAAGCCACCTTTCTCAAAAAACCATAAGGATATCAAAAGACAGGTTTTAGGTGTTTTTTTTTTTTTTTTAAACTCCCACCATCCCAGCCTTGGAAATACCATATACCTATTCAGAAATGTAGAAATGTTGTCTTCTCATCATTTGTGATGTTTTGGCAGCTTATACAGACCACCTGGGCAGAAAAACTATTGACAGATTCTGAATCTACATCTCCCAATCAGTTTATGAACACAATCTGCTTTCACCATGTGACCCATACAGAAATACACAGATTTTAACAGCTGGCTCATAAAATGCACTCTGACTTCTTAAAGTGTCACCTAACCCTTGGTGGAGTGATCAAAGGCTAGAATGAGAAGTTCCCTAGTTCATTTCAGGAAGGGAGCTACACTATATGGCAAAAGTATATGGACATCTGCCTGTGCAGCATCTCATTTCAAAACCAGGGCAAACTACTAATACGCGAAACCAAAAAAATTGAACACCCAGTTCTGAAGTTCTGTGAGGCCACGATGCTGGGAACATATTGAATGATTTGGTAACATGTACGGCTTTAAAACAATGCAAGCTATTTCTGAAAGTCTGCCAAGCAAAACAAAGTCATCTAATAACAAGAACGTCTTCTCCAGACCATACCAGTGCATTGTGATGTCAACAACAATGACAAGAATGTCACACTATCACAATCAGTTTCGATGTCAAATACTAATACAACTTTGTAATATAACACATCCTATTTTGTGCACCCCACACTCACCTTTCAAACACAAATAGTTTGCACATATATGTGACAACTGATTTATATAGCACAAATATATAAATAATAACAAACCTGAATGCCAAAGTGGATCATTTCCTCGTACCACAAGGCTTCTCTAAAAGAGTACCATTTTTGCGTTCAAATACGAGTTAAGGCAAGTTGCATTTTTTAGACATTATACAAGCGTTATTAAATCAAGCGTCTATGACAGTTAACAGTGTCAACTTATACTACGTTGCAGAAAACTGATTACGATTAAGGCAGTAACCAATCATTAAATTGTAACAATGTCTTGTTAACCAAAATTAATACGAGTGACCTCGCAGGACAATTTATGGCGGAAGAATAAATAAACTCAGTGTAGTACATGACCTTGTACCCTTAAAGATACAATTTGCCTTAAGAATTACGATCATGAACGTTCTCATTTCACTCCAGTTACACAAGACCGCCCAGACTGACGACATCAATCCCCCCTTCTGTTTTAGCGTTGGTGCCATTCACATAGGAATGCTGGGCTACAATTTTAACACCTTTAAAAGTCCCATTAGCTTCTTATATATTTTCTTCTATCGTTAGTTATGGACACATTTTGTTCAGACTGTAAAGCGAAAGGTAAAAGATCTCAATCATTTCATGAAGTACCTGACTCCTTCCCTAATAGCAATTCCGGGTTTCGTACTATACATAAATAAGCAAACACACACACACACACACACACACACACACACACACAAACAAACCCAATCTCACAATTACGGAATTTTGATAGCCCCACAAAAAAAAATTTTACACTTTAAATACATGTTGACAACATCTGTAGGATCCCACTATTTGGTTTAATGAACACAGCATAGCTTATCATGCAGCTTGACACATTTGTGAAATTTCCAGAAGCCACTGAATAAATTCGTACCCGAAAAATCACCGAGTGTCGACAATGACTCCTCAAAAGCCCCGAGAGGACATTTACCCGATGTAGTTAACAGCAATTTATTCACATGTTGCATGAATTTTCAATAAAGTGTGAGCAGTATTAAAATAACGAAACACTTACGTGCTTAAATGAGTGTGGAACGTGGATACTGGTCACCTTCTAAATTTCACCTAACAAACTTTAAACGTGCGGCTGATGGAAAGAGGCGGCGGCGCCAGGTGATCTGTGGAGCAGTTATGAAAGCCGCGGTCCTGAGCTCAGAGGGGAGTGGCGAGAGAAACGCTGTACCTGGAGCGGCCGCTCCGGCCGGGGAAAGCACCGCAATCAATGCAACGATGAACTGGAGGAATTCAGCCTAGAAAAGGCAGAAATGCCTAAATGAAGGAAAGGAGCGGAGCTCCTTTGTTTCTCTTTAAATGAAACGGAAAGCAATTGGTTGAGAACAAAAAGTACTCCAATTTCCTGTAACCCAGTCATTTGAGACAAACCGATGACTCGTCGCCTTGCGTCCCGACTCGACTGTATCATACGCTACACCCTGTGCGTCATGTCTTCATTTCGCAATTGTTTAAGCATGATTCATTTTAATTATTTTTTTAAATTATTAAAATCTATTTTATTCCACAAGATGACGCTGCAATATAACATGAGGCGCTAGAATTACCAGTCAGCGGAACGTGGGGAGAATTCAGGTCATCTGGGACAATTAACAAGTTAATATTTGCATATTAGTAGACATATGCATTTGAACACGCAGGATAACTCATTAAATCACTAGGTTTTTCTATACATATTTCATTTCTGAGTGAAATCATTAAAATACAAAATATGCGCATAAAAACGTTTGCCTCTGAAGAGCGCAGGGCTGACACGTTCCTCGTCGTGCAAGAGAGACAGTAAAAACAGCTCGGCCAGCTATGATGAAAGATAAATGAATCAATCCTGACAATGATTCCAGTGTATTTGTATCACGACTGCACACTGATGACTACAACACAGCTATTCAGTTCTGGTTTTCTCATGACCTTCCATTAAGATGAAATATAACAGCGCACATAGACACACAAAAACAAGCACACTGAAATATGCGTGTTTTTAAGCACTCCGCCACCTACTGGACCTGTAAGTTCCAGTGCCATGTAAGCAGTATTGAAAACATGGTTATATATAGGTGTAGTGTCCCAGTCCCAGGACTGAGAGGCTTTAGCAATTGTAAATAGTTCTGCTGTTGTTTTTGGGGGATCTCGCTAGGGGGCAGACAAGGCTGGATTGTGGACCGGACCAGTGGGGCCAGTGCACACATTGGCCTCGCTGCTAGGAGCCTGCTAGTCCATGTGTGTCCATGTCTACGCATGAGGAACGCAAGGGCTACATACTGTATGTAATCATGTTCTGTTCCTTTAAGCATATGTGCAGTTACCTATAGGGCAGATGGATAGAGCACCTGGATAGTTAAGTATCCATCTTTGTAAAAATGTATGTATATACTATTGCAATTAATAAAAAAATAAGTACCGTGGGGCTTTTTATGTGTTATCGTTTATCCTGTATTCCTGGTGGTATGTTGAAATAATCAAGGTTTATTAAGTTCTCAAGTTAAAAACGTTGTATATAGATGTAGTTATCCATTAGCGAGCTCGGCTAGTTTTCCCTCGTGTTCATTCATCCTGACTTCAAAACTGACCGGACGAAGGTTGCTCAACCGACTCCGTAAAGTTTTGACGATTAGAGACTGGATGCTTTCAACCAAAAGATGCGACAAATCCTTGTCGTTGTCCTTGTGCGTCGTTTTAGCAGCAGCGCATTGCGTGTCGAGTACACGACATCTATTCATCTTTTTCATTATTAGTATACTACCAGCTTCACCTAAAAGATGGTCGCGGTTAACATCGCTTTTTTTTTTTTTTTAACTACGACACGCTAACCAGGAATTCCCAACACCTCTGAGGAAGGATATGGCTTCTGGATCAGCTGCACCTGCTTCTCCACATTCTCTCATATTCTCCAACCTTCAGTATAGTAACCATTTTTGTTTCAAACCATTATGTATTGTAGTTGTTTGTAATGCTCTTGCTACAGTCTGTAGTGAACAGCCCAGAGCAAATGCGGTAGGAAGGATATGACACACAAAGTAAAACTTAAACCTGAGATTTAACTGGCTCCACACTCATCATTCTCTTTCAGCTGCTCCCGTCAGGGGTCACCACAGTGGATCAACCGTCTCCACCTCCTCCTATCCTCCACATTCCACTCTGTCAAACCAACCACCTGCATGTCCTCTCTCACCACATCCATAAACCGCCTCTTTGGCCTTCCTCTTTTCCTCTTGCCTGGCAGCCACATCCTCAGCATCCTTCTCCCAGTATACCCAGCATCTCTCCTCTGCACATTTTAAGTGGCTCCACACTGTCAGACATTAAACAGCCCTGTGAGTCAGAGCTGACCAAATGAAAGGACCAGTCATGCTGGTAGGCTCACAATGGTCTCAAACTTTATTTACTACCCAGTGCATGGAAGTCAATCAGAACAGCTGTTCTAGGTGTTTTCCAGTGCAAACAAACTAGGAAACCGAACTAAGAACTACCGTTCAGTGTCAGAAATAATGATTTGAGTACCCAATAAATGATGCAGACGATACTCAGGAAATAACATTAAGTTATAGCCTGCTATAGCACCAAGATGTGCCTTACCATGTGCTGTACAAGTCCATTTGATGAACAAAGAGTGTAAAGACCTGTTCTATTCAGGCTTTCTGTCTCCCTTGGGGGTAAGTGTTCGCGTGCAAAGATGCAGCTGCCTATACAAAGGAGGGTGATACCATGCCAGCTTAGACATGCACTCAAAAAACTTAAATGTGGAGGGGATGGGGGGGCAGGTCAAAGGTGAGACCTTATGTCACTCTTTAGATTCCTAAGGCTAAACCTTAGCAACTGCAGACTTGGAAAAACTCCACTGTGGGCTTTGCTATGTTGACCTCAGCTTAGTGTCATCATCAAACAGACCAGCACAAGGGGAATAGTGAGCTGGCAGTTATGTCACACCTAAAGCATCTCGAAAAGCAGTGGTTTTGATGACTCGTTCTTCCTGTATACCCCTTCCTCAAATTCTCCCACCCCCCAATCTTGCCCTAGCCCAGGTGTAGTGTTCACCAATACTGATCTTCAAACTGGACATTGTAGACAGTAAGGAAGACAGATATGGAAATCATAAAGGTGTTCATTCACCTCCAAGCTGTGAATCACTGAAACACACAAGCAAGCAGCATATCCTAGTGCAGGATCCAGGGAGACACACGCAAAGAAAGAAATATTAGTATAGAAGTAAAACCTGCAACACCAGCAAGCAGAGATGTATACACAGAAAAACAAAAATAAAAACAAAACTACATTCAGTAGCATTTTAAGATTTGCATTTGACACAAAACCAAAAAAAGGTAATATATAGAGAAGACACAAAATGTATGGTCTAATAAAGCCCTGTAAGACAGAATTGTAATGAGAATCAGAATGAGGTTTATTGGCCAAGGTAAGTTCACACTTACAAAGAGTTTGGTGTGACATGATGTTTGCAGTGACATATATAAAATACCAATAAAAGAATAAAGATCAGAGTACAATGAAACATTACACATCTCACAATCAACAGTCAACTTACAAACAGCATTGATTAATAAGTTAAATACATGTGCAGTATATGCTGCAGGGCTGGATCGCGACAGTATAGTAATCTTGTAGTAATCTAGCGTATAGTAATCTAGTAATCTAGCGGATGTGTCAGTTGTTCAGAAGGGCCACTAATCATGGAAGCAAGCTGATTTTATGTCTTGAGTTTCTCATATTTAGTGGATGATATACAACTGACAAAATCAAGTGAAAACAAATCTCTTGTAAGACTTTTTTCTACAAGAATTAGCACAAAATAGAGGTAAGTACTCAAAAAATATCTGTAAAAAATGGCTTGAAAGGGATTTGTTTTTTTAGAAATCAAATAACTTTCCAGCAAAAGTCAGAGTTTTGAATGCAGTTGAAATTCTTTTACAATCAGATGCAATACATCAGTGGTTAAATGGGAATTTTAGCTTAGCAAATGTCCATCCGGTAAAAAAAATCTGACATTTATTCATGACTGCCTGTTTCCCTTGATGCTGGAAAACTCTGTCTTTGACTATGTTTAGCCATCAGAGACAAATGTTGAAAAATGTTTAGCCATCCTGTGGGTGCAATTAGCATAAGAAACCTATGATGACCAAGCTAATGGTTATCTATTGCGGTGTATTAACCTTCGCTGAAATTACATTGAAGAAGCAGGTAGATAACTGGTATACTGGATCAAATGTGCTCCCAGTTACAGTTCACACAGCCTGAGCAATAACCAAACTTTTGTTCCTGCCAAGAGGAGATATTGCTTCCTCAGTTTTCCCACACAATCTGTGGCATCAACAATGAATTAAGGACAGGAAGTTGGCCAGGCTGTTCCTGTTCCTGTTTAGACTGAAGACCCACACAGATGAGCTACATGACACTGACTGAATATTCTAAAAGACACGAAGAACACAGCAGCTCTGTTCACTCTTTGGTAAGTGGGAAGTGGCCTAAATATAAGGTTCATACGTATCAGTGATTTCAACATGATTAAGTCTAAAATATATAATCTCGATTTAGTTTTTCTTATTTGTAGCTTATTGAAAAATATAAATTTCATTATTTTAATTCACCCGAATTAAAACGTAAAATTGTATTAATTCAACATGGAGCAGAAGGTAGCAAAATGCGGAATTTGGTAATATTTCTGAGCCACTTCAGGAGTAACTGTACTGTTGAGAAGAACGCTTACATTGCAGCAGACACGTGGCGAATAACGAGTCTGTAATCTTATTTGGCATCTGCCAGGGAGAAGAACAGAGCAGAACAACAACTGCCTTATATGGCATATATTAAAGGAAGACAATAACAGCGACACACTTGACTTCGATCAAAAAATTTTCTCATAAAGGTCCAGCCAAACTACAGAACATCAGTGGTTCTTAACAGCAAAAATAGCGATGCTTGATTTAATGCTGGGCTGATATGCCAGCACTTTAACGTTTCAGTAGTAGGTCGGGTAGGTTTAAGTTGTTGATACATAATGTACTCAACGATCTTCACGACGAAGCGGTAAAAATCTTTAATTTGACAAGAAAACCAGTACTTCTTTGTTTGCACTCCATCAGTTGGATGGATGGATTTCTGAATTCGTCACAAAGAGGAAACCAAGTATCAGTAACTACAAAGTACAGAAGTTGAAAGTCTTCCACCTGTGCTCTTGCCAAGCAGTTCCCCCTTTTTCGCCAAATCTTTCGCATCCTTGCGTAATTGCATCAAATCCAAAACTACCAGCTCAGCAACTGACTGTGCCGGCATGGACAGCAAATACACATCAGCACTTCTTTAGCCCAAACACAGAACTAACGAGAACTAACCAGTCTTTCCTTGCCTGTTTAAAGAGGGGGAATTTTCTCCCGTTCCGAACTGATCACAAAGTAAGATCAATAAGAGATCATTGTCCATTGATCAAATTTGAATTTCTTGATTCGTCATTAGAAAATAACCTTTGGCAATTGCTTAAAAACATGAACTAAAACACATTTATTTGACATATTCCGTAGCTAAACTAATTACTGTAAACGTTTATAGATTTCTTTCTGAATAAAGCTTTTAAGGTAATTCAGAAAGTATTCATTAGTAAACGATGACTTCTACATCAAACCCCGTATATGAAAAGCCCATTTCATTGACACGTTTTCCAATAAAAGGGCTGATCAAGCCCGTGCTCAAACAACTGAAAGCTGTCGGTTTGTTTTAGCTGATATATTTTATGTGTTTTTACATTGATTGATTCATTGATTGATTGATTTTAATATTCATTTTAATCATTTTCTTGTTGCGACTTTAATTGCCAGTAAAGTCTATAAAATTGTATATGTATATATACATATAAAAATGTATATGTATATTTAATTCATGAGGTCATTAATATTTACCCAGGCAGGCGTTATCAGCGGAACAAATGAAAAGTAGGTAATAGGTGATTGATCTTATTGATTATAGCACATTACGTGGTCAGTTTGATCTATTGTAACAGCAAAAGCCAACAATGTGACATAAGACGTTACTTTTTTCAAACAAACTTTTGAACATTGTTACTTGCCACCCCGCTTCCCTAAAACTGTTTAGTGAAATATACTCCACAATCTGTCTACATACGTTTTATATGGAATGAAATTCATTCTAAACGTAACATAATTTTCAAAAATTATTTAGCAAGAATGTAATGCCACAAAGATACATAACGAGTTAAATAGAAGTAAAGTATCGTATCGGGGAAAGCGTAAGTGTGCTTTTGTGTGCGCATAGTTAAATCTATTAAAAGTACTTTTAAAATATACTACTAACATCACGTGTATACGCTATAAAAATTTCGAAATAATACCCTATACAATCTGAACATTTATTGCTGTTAAAATGTGCATTGCATACCTTTGTCGTCAAAACTCCAGTCAGAAACCGAACACTCTAAAGTATTTCCGAAAATCCATAACAAGCTTCGTCCTGGAAAGCAACACGCTGCACAAGAAAGTGTTTCGTGAGATAAGGCTTCGGTCGGTCATACCACTGTCACGTTGTCACAGGGGACAATGAATTAGATATTTCCTGAGACTAAAATAACATTAGTAGGTTTCAACAGGGAATTCTAGCACCAGCTTGTATAAGCAATCTGTTTTCTGCCTTGGAATAGATTTTAAAGCAAAAATATTTATTTTTAAACCCTTCTTTGTTAACATCTTTATTCCCAGACAAAAGAATTTGAAAGATTGAACGTGCCTTTTCAAGCGACATACGCCGGGCTTGGGGTGGGGGCCACTGAATGCTTAAAAATGAGAAAGAATAGCGTGACACAAAGTGCATTGAAACGGCGAGTGCCCACGACACCTGCCAGTTAGTAGAAAACGTGATGAATGAACGCTCGAACTGTCTCGATTTAAATAAACGCGACGTCAGGACTGGGAAAAGTGACAAATCTGGTATAGTTGATTCACCTGTGTAATATTTACATTGCCTTATCATTTTGGGGGGATTAAGCTACATCGTAGGAGACCGATGGTACGAGTGAATCGGAGTCGACTCATGCTGGATGAGTAGACAGTCAAACAGCCCGACACGCTCGTCCTTTTCACCCACACGGGGGTCTGTCGCTGACCTGGCAGATGGCGGCATTTTATACCGTGTACAGCGCAGGATTGAAAAGACCAGCTAATTAAACGGCGCTGAATTTCCATTTGAAAGCCAGAGGAATCTCAGGAGTCGATTTCCATATTCGCTGGAGTGGAATAACTCTACAGCCCTTTCTCCGAGGCAATCCAACGTGAGGAGATGTCAGGGTGCAGAATAAAACTTTTCGGCACCAGGAAACAACGCGTGGACCGCGGAGCTCTGAATTCCACAATACATACTCGTATATTTTTTATGATGACCGTTGTGGCAGGTCGCTACCAAAAGCAGATATATTGGCCTTCGATACAAAAGAGAACTTAGTATGTTCGTTTCAAAGTAAGCGACTAAATGAAATGAGTCAAATATAGTTTATGTTGTTAATCCGATAAACTTCCCTATTTGAAATGTACTTGAATTCACACGTAAAAGCAGTTTAACACAACACGACTTCGGTAATTCGGACCGAAACAACCAACATCTGAGCTCTTTGATTTGGACGCACACGTCATGCAACGTTCACGTTAAAAACGACGGGAAAAGTCGTCACAATGTGCCAAAGTTCTCTGACTTACGTGACATTGCCCTCGAACAAACAACGGACTAATTTAGCTACATTGCAGAAGTTGTCAAATAAAGGGAAGCCATTTTATTAGTGCAAATAGGCTACCTGTTAAAACCGGGATCCTTAGTTTGGTTAACTTGTTTTAAATTCACGCCTATGTGAAGTGCTCGGGTAACATGTTCTGTCAAGTTAAAAAATCGTGCAAGTCAGCTTTTAATCATTATTTCAAATGAAGAGAAGCTCAACTGTAGCAGAACGCCAGCAGTGTGGGTCGCGGGGATATTTACTTACATAAAAGGTAGACTTAAATATATACACGAATGTCCCTAGGTTGAGCAATACTAGTAGCAGAAAATAATGAGCATCCCCCAGCACGTGCAATTTGACACGATTAGCAAGAGGCCCACAATGTATACTATTATAACACTTGCAGTTTTATTGGAACGTTTAATTTTTTTCTCCTAAGATGTGTCTCTCTGACTTCTGCCAATTGCAATACTGAAAATGAACATCGATGAATAATTTGTCACATTATCAAAAGACCACTGAAAATTTAAATTTAGGAAGATTTTGGAGCACCGTAAATTACTGTAAATTAAACATTAAATAAGGTTACAATTGCAAATACAAAACCATATATATATATATATATATATATATATATATATATATACACACACACACATCATAGTCCATATAGTGCATTTATGTCTATATAAAAAACCCAAATTTTAACCTCTGGGCCACCAATACACAATTATTATGTCAAAATAAAGGGCTCCATTCAGGTAGTCCTTTTGTTATGAGGTCTGCAGGAAAAATTGTGTTGGTGCTGGCTATACTGTAATCTTCATATCACTCAGGGCTACTATTCATACTGCAGCCCCTATGGAAATGTGCTTACAATCTATGCTGCAAATACCATATTCCGTTGTCTTACTGTGAATCAGTTCTGGTGACAGAATAGTTCTGTTAGAGACCCATAGATCTTTTGGGAGGGAAGGAATGTGTCGGCAAGAGGGATCCATGGCTTAGCCGAATGAATTCTGGGGTAAAGGGCCAGCAAATTCAATGAGGCACTCACTTCCGTTGGGCTGAGAGTTACTATATCAACTAGCTTTCAGCTCCAAACAACCTTGTCAGTTTACATATCCTTATGACATATTCGTTTTCTTAAGGGTTTTGCTGTTGCACTTTTGAATAAGGAATTTACACAAATGGCTCTTATACAGCCATACAACAAATATACATAAAAAGTAATTATTGTAAGTTTTGCAAGAACTACGTTAAATTTAAAGATCAAAACTATTGCAAAAGTGAAAAAATCCAACATTACTCCCCAAGCAGATGGCATATCTGAACTGTTTGGGTTCAGCAAAAATGTCCAGGAATTATAGCATTGCATTTTAGTTTTATTCCAGCACAATTCTGTCAAAACAATTGCCATTTGTATCTTTTAAAAGGCAAGTTTCACTTCAGCACTCTAATATACATAGCCATTACACATAGTAATCATGCAGGTTTTTTTTAAGCCTTTTTTTTAATCTGCCACTTTCTAAAAAGCTTATATTTGCTGGCCATCTTCAGAATGTTGTTGTCGTGTCTCAAGCAAGGAAGGATCCAGAAGCAGGCATACAAAGAAAAAGGGATTTATTGTCCCAAACCTGAACAAAACCAAAACTGTACTTCAGGAGATTCAAAGAACCGGGAGACAGAGCACAGAGAGGTCCAGGCAACAGAGGGGAGTGACGTCAATGACCAGACAGGGGAAAACAGGATGGGGCAGCACTTTTAACCTAGACTAATGAGGGGACAACGACTTACAGGCGTGCCTTATTAGGGCCACGCTGAGGAAAAACAGAAGCGGCAGGTAGGCAGGGCATGACAGTTGTCTTCTATTCAGTAATAGTAATGTTTTGACAGGAGTTACTGCAAGGATGTGCAGTGCTATTTTATTCCCACTTCCCTCATTGATTTGGCTACCAGGATGTCACAGGTCAGCTGCTGCAACAGTGCTATAGTGCCACAATGTGTAATCAGCACAAAATGGCTACTGACTGATTGTAGAAGGGCCAGGAAATCCAGTATCTTCCTTTCAAAAACATTTGTGGCTCCTTGCAGTTGCTAATATCCCATGTTCCATGGTTCATGTCCACATAACTAAATCTATAATCCATGTGCCAGGCTAAGGTGTATATGTACCTACCTGGATACACCACTAAGACAGTTGGTGTTAGGGTCTGAATGATGTTGCTTTCCAAAGTGGCTACAGTTCTGCAGGTAATACATCTTATTTCCAAGAAAGATAAATATATAATACATTGTACCAAAACACACAAGATATTTGTTTCTGTGAAGACCAATTTACAAAAGATTATATAGGTAAATGCATGCTCGTTTTACATTGATATTTTGGGAAAATGCTCAGAAATCAGTGTCAGCATTTAGGCATTACACCGTAATTTTGATGTTTTTTGACAAAAAAAATGGCCTCAAACCTTAATAATTTCCACATATGGTCGTAGTACTTTTCCTTGTGATGCTACAGATGACATTTCTTCAGTAACTACAAAAGCTCTAAACAAATTTCATTGACCTTAGGCTTGCTTAGCATTCCCTGCTGGACACAGACCTTAACTGCAGGACTGTTGTGGGATGAGAGGTTTTGTTTACTTGCATAATGACGCAAATTCACAAAATGAAAAGGAAAACATCAGGCCAACAAATAACAATAGTATGTTACACATCAATGCACAATTACAATGACTAGTTTCAGGTTGGAAACTCATCAAGAAAAATTTAAAGATAACAGTATAATTTGCAAAAAAATACATTGCTATTCTTCATATCAGAGATTTTGTTAACAATACATTACATACATATCAATTGTAAAAATATTTTACCGGTGTACCATTCCAACGATGTTTTTAGTGTTCTTAAAAGCTTGTTACAATAAGAATTGGTTCAGCAAGTAATTTCAGCTGACATTAAAGCTGTCAGTTAGGAATTATTAAAAAACAGGGATGAAACACTTCAGAACAAGAGTTTAAGACTGATCCAGCAGCAGGTATTTCAATAACCGACAGTCCTCTGACTGGCTATGCTGTGAGAAACAGCTGCTTTTTAGAGTCAAACTGCTCACCACATATGGCTCACGACACATTATCAGATGAACTGATCACTTGAGCATGCATATCAGTTATACCAAAGGCCCCTCTTTACCTGTACCATAAAGCTGCAGGTCAAGCATATCAGCTGACACCTTCCTAGGCAGAGCAGAAGGCTGACAGCACACCTCACAAGCTCCCTTAGGAGAAGGTACTTGTGCCCTTGAAAGAAGATTATCAATGCTAATCACTATGTACATGGCAAACAATGGGTATCGCATTCTGCAAGAGAGCAGATGGCAATTTACCCAGACACAGACTATCTCCACGTGTCATTGTGTGAGTGAGGAGACCTTTAATGGCCAAGGGGAGAATAGCAATCGATATCTGCTTTTGCTGGACCATCTAGAGCACGGCATATGTCCAGTATGTGCTGCAGCTATAAGCACCAGTCAACAACCTTCCCCTTACCCCATCTTCACCCCCCCAGCCTCCAAGAACACATGTGGCTTTAAATGTAGCTGCTTGCTGCTGTTTGCTATCCTCACCACCAGGACATGCCAAGATCTTCCCCAAGTGATGTGCATGCAACTGTGTGGGCAATCTGTCCTCCTTTGCCTGTTTCTCCACATCTTTCACATCTGAATCACTCTGCTCCACCTTAGGAGTAACCCCAGGGATAGATAGATCCAACCCAAGTCCTGACAAATAATATGAGTGTGTTGTAGGTGTTAGCTTGGTTATGGGAAGACATGCATCCAGAATGTTTCAAACGTTTATTTATACAAGATTTATTTTGTCAGCACAAAATCTGCTTTTATGGCCCACCTTTAAACATAAAGTAGAAATTAGGTAAAAATTTACTAAACTAAAGAAGTCACTTCTATAGCAATATTTATATTCAGCATAAGCTAAATGCAATACAAACAAAAACTTTTTTTTTAAATTGACAAAAAAACTCAACAGCAGAGGACATTAACAGCAAAAATAATTTAAGATTACATTTATCCATCCATCTTCCAGCCACTTTGTTGTTGTTGTTTAGTCACGCAGTCGTGTCCGACTTCGCGACTCCATGGACCACAGCACGCCAGGCCACCCTGTCCTCCACTGCCTCTCGGAGCCTGCCCAAACTCATGT
>JAACJT020001601.1:0-14536 GCA_009936485.2 Gymnarchus niloticus | reverse complement strand
GTGCACAAAATGACAGTTCTCAGTGGAAGTGCCCACTGAGATATGGGTTTGTTTCTTCACCTTCTTCCAAGTATAGTGGGAGAAAAGCAAAAAAGTTGGGGTGTTTTTACTAAGTCTGCCCACAGATGTATGTGCATCTTTACAGATCCCAACACAGAGCAGCAGAGTTGGGATCTGCATTTTCCTTGAGGACAGATAGATAGCCTATGCCTTTAAGACATTTTAGTGTCTACGTTCCACGGTATTGCTGTTGGAATGGTTCCTCCCTGTAGATTTCAGATCAGCTAGTGTTACATGCACGTTTCCCACTGGAATGGTAAATAGTCCGTGTACTGTGTTGAGATCAGATTCTTCCTATGTCTGGTTCTCCTTCACACGCCGTCCAAATTATATTGCAGCTGGGTGTATTTTAGCATAGCTGAGGCAGGGAGTGAAGAGCTTTCAGGGGCTTTAACAGTATTAGAGGGACTAAAATACAGTTAAAGGCTCACAAAGATTATGAATATTATATGGAGTGATGTAAAGGGTCACAGCCTCCCTCTTCACAGCCAATTGCTCATATACGGAAATGCTGGCATAAAGGACTTTCCATTCCTTTTGTGGCCCCTGTCCCTGGTGAGTGAGCAGGACATTCCACACGATGCCACTGTGTCCTGAGTCTATGCACACATGTGACGAAGCTGTGATTGACTGTTTGACAAAATGAAACACTGAGGAGATACTTGGTAGGGAGAGCAAGAAACTACTGGATCCCTCTCTGTGCTTACCTCTCCAGCTTTCAGACTGAGATAAAGGATTGACTGATATCTCATGAGCATGCAAGTGACAAACTGCAAAGCCAGCTTGGCTGAGAGAGGGTTAAAGCATTTCTGTTCATGCAGAATGGAATGGAGAACATTTGAACGAGGGAACTTCACTTATCTTTCTGCTTCATTTTAGCACAAACAAGGCACGGTCTTGAGATTGTAGCTACACTCATGACTTACAAAGACTAAAGAGTATTCTACGCTTATGCTTGAAAGACCAATGGGAACGTGAAGCTAATTTTTGGATAGCGGGTGTCAGCAATATTTTGGATGACTGCAATCCAATATGTGTTTACATTTGAAACAATAAAAAATAGAATGACTTCACAAGACTGTGAATTAGAACTACGTTTATCTGGTATTTAGATGATTAATGTATGTGAGAGAAGCTTGTGAGAAGGAAGGGGGCACTAATGTCCTGTGGAGGGTTTGACCTCTCATTTAGGGATTAATGGCTGAACTTAAATGCCTCTTAAAGCCCTACATTTGGAAAGTGGCTTAGTTGTTACACTGGAAACGAGCCCCTGACAGTCTTTGAAGTTCACCCTAAAGGATGACGTATGCCCTCTGTCTCTCAATTGCACAGAACTTTCCTTAGTAATCAGTCATTGCATTACTTGCACAATTGTTCACTACTGCACTTTATACTCACTGGTTAAACACTTTTTATTATTGTCTGTTGTTTATAATTTTGTACTGTCCTGTCTTATGCACTACCTTATGTCAGTGTACTGTAACCCCCCATTACCCTGCTGTCTGTGTTGCACTGTATCCCTTGTATTTATTGTAAATCTGTACCATGTTTTTTTTGCCCCCCCATGCCCTGTCCCCTCCCCTGCAATTCCGGCACAAGATTTTCACCGTGCTCTCTGGAACACGTGGTAGTAAAACTTGACTTGACTTGACTGAAACAGCATCCCGTGGCACAGAAACTGCTCTGAGAGAAAAGGATATTTGGTCCCTTGTTAAACCCAAAAATTGTCTAACACGAGAAGTTATATCACAGTCTCCTACCATGTTTTGCACACTGCTTCTAAAGAAAAAACAACCATGTTTACCACCACACTGCTGGCTCACACAAATTTGTTTGCTCCAGCAGGATTTCTGGACGGAAGACTTCGGCGTTAAACTTCGCAAATCAGAATCCATAAACGCCAGCTTTGTGGAGGGGCCGTATTGCTGAACAAAGACTTAACGAACTTAACAAAAACTCAAGACTTGCCATTACATTGTGCAAATAATTCATTTAGTGCTTCAAAATATAATCTTTCTTGGCTGATTTTAGAATGCAGTTGTGTGTGATGGGGGGGGAGAGTCTCAGGCATTAGTTTATGCCAAAAGAATGATTACTGGGAAGCAGAAAATGGGTTCTGATTGTTCTTAACATATTATGAATGGCTGCTTTGTGTAGAAGAGGTTTTGCTGAGCACACTTGTGGTGAGTGTAAACAGAGACGTAGATGACATATCACATCTCATGCTGCTTAAAATGAGTCCTTGGGGCTTTTGTAGTACAAGTTCTTTAATTGGGAACTTGTGATTATCTCAGGAAATGGGAACATCTAGTCAATATGATGGCAGAGGTAAAGCCTGGTGCAATGGTGTCCTGTGTGCAATCATGATGTAACTGTGTGGAGATGCAGAGCTATGGTCTTGAGAAAAGTGACTCGTTTTTTGTTTGTTTTCATAGCAGATAACTATATCCAGGCTGACTTGGCAAGGATCTATGGAGCAGGATGGGAGTGAAAACCCAGGACTGACTGCTGGAGACACCATGAAAGATAAAAGGAAAAATATACTCTGAAAGTATGAAGTGGGTGTTATTCTCCTTAAACTTGACCTGAGGTCTCTCAGCATATTCTGCAATGGTCTGAAGTGAAGGTTACCCCCAGAAGGCAAATTCCCATACCGTCTGTCTGTCCATCTTGCTTAACTGATTATACAGAAAATAATTTCAGTATAAATATGTATATTTAAGTGATTTTTCCTGAAATCAATGACTGGTCACAACACCCTCTGTTACGACAGAAGATATTGTTTGAAAGGCAGTCTTGCCAGCACAAGTGTGAAATTGTGAGTATATATTTGATGGCACTATATAAACACTTAAAAGCTGTGGGTGAGGCTTAACAGGAGACAAAAACCGCAATGCAGCCCACATAGCTGTTAATGTCTTTCTCAGCAACAAGTAAGTAAACGTATGGTCTAGATTCTCAATTAGGCTTGTTTGGGGGGTCTTTAAAGCTAATTGAATGTTCCCTAATCCCCTGCCAATGCTTGTAAAGGCTGCCAGTGAATTAAATTACCTGGGACTGGAGGTGCAGACACAACCTTATACCTGATGACCTGTCAAGCAGGAGGGGCTAACATGGTCATTGTGCATATTTAATCAAAAATGGGATCGTTAATCACTCTCTGGAGGCTGAACCAATCCTTCCATTGTCCCATTTGTTTCACTTTAATATTAACTGCTTCACAGCCAAACTTGATAATTACTACAACATCCTGGAAACTTATGGTTTGTCAAAGTGTGTGTTCCAACCATGGGAAAACAGATACATTTCCTCCTTCTGTGTCTGTCATTTTAGAGTAGTTTACAGTATCTCGCCTTTTGTATGATGAAAATAGCTGCCTTTGGATTTCACATCCAAATTTTTTCACATTGCCTTATGATGAAATATTATTCCAGTAGCAAATGCAGACATGTTTCATTATGTAAAGAAATGCTTTCAGATCTTTTTAAATACAAGGTTGATAACATAAAGCATTTTTCTGATCATAAGGCTGGGGTACATCCTGGACGGGATGCCAGTCTATCACAGGGCTCATACACAGGCCAGCATAAACAGACTGATTAACTTAGCTACATGTCTTTGGACTGTGAAAGGATGAGGTGGGATTTGAACCCCCAACCCAGAATATGTGCAGCAACATTTCAACCCATGAAAACACTTTGGCATCCTAAGACAGCAATACAAAGGAGAGATTTTGTTTTTAGAAAGGTTTGATCAAATTTGTTGTTAAATCAATAAAGGCATTTTTTTTTGTTTTGCTTTAAGAGTATATAAGCTTTTTCATGGCATATATAGGATCATTTATTGGAAAGGAAAATGATTTAAACAGCCTGAAATCCCTCTCCATTTACAGAGAGATTCTTGGCTTACTTCAGATGCTGAGTTCAGAGGTAATTGCAAGCAATGAATCAACCAATCAGCCTCACAGCAGCTGCGTTCCTGATTACCGTTTAGCCGGATAAGCATTTTGGATTTTCTTCTGTGACAGGCGGTACACCTGCAATGCACCGACATCTGATGCTTGAAAAAAACTTAGCTGCTTCAATTCATAGAAAGGATGTCAATGACAACACAATGTAGCAACACATAGAAATGCAACAGAACTTGTATCAGCCATTAGTGTCTCACTTTTAAAAGCATGGCATGTGCCCTGTGATGGACTGACATCCTGTTTGGATCAGGTTCAAGAGGTTTGAAGATGAATGTATGTATGGATGGATGGCAATATTTGTCCTTTATTACTTTTCCTTTAGCCCCCCAGGGTATAAGTTATGTAGTTAATTCCATGCTTTCATTGTGGCTAGATAGACATGGTTAAATGTCACATTTACCCCTATCAGCCCTGGTTAATAAGTACAAGCTGCCTTTTCCTATTGTGTCCTCCCTCGCCATCGCATATCCCCCTTGACCGGTTTGCTGTCATCTAAGTCGCCGAACCTGCTCTTCAACAAGATGACCAGACTGCCTACTCCAATACACTGCTCTCCATCTGACTGTTCTACCTCATTGTTGTTTCATATTGTGTTAATGAACGTGTCCTGCCCAGTGCCGGGCAGTGGAGGATGGGATTTCCCCTTGTGTCTGATTTATCTCAAGGTTTCTTCCTCCTGAGGGAGTTTTTCCTTGCCACTGTCACCTTTGGCTTACTCTCTGGGGACCTTGGGCCCATGGCTATGTAAAGCTCTTTGTGACAATGCTGTATGTTAAAGGTGCTATATAAATAAAATTGAATTGAATTTTCTTGTACTTATGTGATATACTGTGTCCCTTGTGTTCCCAAACACTTCATCTGTTCTAGATGTCTGCCAGACTGAGTTACATTGGTAACCATTGGTAACTGCTAGTCAGTTAAGTTCCTAACATGGAATGAATTGGGTTTCTTTGTGCTGTAAGGCAGTCTGCATTAACGCAGGATCAAAAATATGCATATGTTTGGTCAACTAATCTGCCCTGTTCATGAGGTTGGTGACTGTGGGAAGTGTCCAGCCACACAGAGGAATACTTGTGAGGTTGCCAGCATGCACGCCTTTTATCCATCCTTCCCATGTTTTGGACCATTCTTCCCATTTTCACATGATCATATTGTCTCGGTGTAACCCTCATTATAAAAGTGTTGAGAATAAACATTGAGATATTGTTTTGGTGTCATCTTCATTGAAAGAATATGGAACATAGACATTGTCTTGGAGTTTCCCTCATTAACTTGCTGAAATACACATGCTTTTCTAAAGTCATACTACAGAAGTATCCCTCTGGTTTATGTTCGCCCCCTTTACAACTGGCATTAGATGTGACTTTGTAAGACTGGTTGACTATGTACAACTGGGTGACTCTGAGAGTGACAGACTTTTAAGGAGATTTAGCCTCATTGTGTTATTTTTCCCATTGATAACTCCATTCTGCACTTGGGGGAATGTATCTGTGAGAGAATTGTGATGTCGAAGACAGTACTGTGTGACTGTAAGTATCATGGTTTCTGAGACACACACCCCACCTGGGTGGGTGTATGACCCCAGAGATTGACAGTAGTCATATTTTCTCGGACCTCAGAGATGAACAGTACTCAGATCATTTCAAAGCCCACTGATCACCAGTACTCACACATTATCAGCAAAGAGCTGCTGTTTCCTGAGCCCTGGTATTACATACTCTGTGGATGGCTATATTTTATTTTCACAGCCTCACGTCTCTGCAACCTAAGAAGGACGTGTTTGTTAACATATGCCCTCATTTCATGGCCAACTGCTTAATTATTTTTTCTGCTCTTGTTATGCCTGTTCTCCGGTTCTTCATGGTCTCCTTATATCAGTAAATCAAGATTAAGCACCAACAACACAATAAACAGCAATCAGGGCACATTTTTAAAAAGGATCACAGGAATTTTTTTTTAAAGATCAAAGTGTTTCAGATGCATAACTTAATTATGATAAAGCATTTGTTAAAGCACATCAGGACACCTTATTGAGTTTTCCTCATTATGATCACAGGCTAATAAACTCTTCAGCTCTGTGACTTGATCAGCACCTACTTCACCTCCTAATGAACTCGGGGGTTGGCTAGTTATTCAGAAACATGATATAAATGAGAAACTAAGTTTTAAAATTGTCTAAAGAGAAATTAAAAGTTCATTCTTTGCTTTTGAGTTTTCGTTAATTAAGCGGCAACTAAATTAGCAATGCTGAAAAAAAAGCTCTACCTGCAGAAATAGAATAGCACAATTTCTCACTTAGCGCCATCCCCTTGTTGATTTAAGCTGATACATCAACACAAGATAATGTAATACAATGCAGAAACAACCAGATCCATTTACCACATCAACTGCCTTTTCCTCTTCAAACTACACTTTTTGTCATCATGAGGCAAATTTCAAATGCTGCCTGGGATTCATATCACTCCCCACATAGGTCAGAGATGTTTTGCCCAGAATTTCTATCTACTATCTATATCTTCTGGTTCCCTGCAGAACATGAGGCTGTGACAGTCTGCTTCCATCTTGTTCTATCACTGGCAGCGTGTTGTGCTTCACCCCATGAGAGGTGTAGTTCTTTCAGTTCAGCGTCTACGGTTCTCCTCCAGGTCATTTTGGGCCTTCCTTTTCCCCAGTGGTATCCAACTCATAGCTACTTTCAGAATACGGTTCTGGTCCATCTGGTGGACATGGCCAAGCCATTTCATTCTACGGCACTTGATCTCCATCACCACACTATGTGAGTTAGTCTTCTTGTATAACTCAACATTTGAGAGCTTCTCTGGCCAGAAGATACAGCAGATTCTACTGAGGCAATTATTGTACCTCAATCTTCTTCATGTCACTCTTGATGACACTCCAACATTCTGTCCCATATAGCAGAACAGATTTGACGTTGCTGTTATATAGTCTCATTTTTGTTCTGAGGCTGTATTGTGCAGATTTACAGATAGGCTGGAGTCTAGCAAATGCACTGCGGGCTTTACCTACTCTTGCTTTAATGTCGTTCAGCATTGTCAGCATTGTCCTTCCTCAGTAGACTGCCAAGGTAGGTGAATTCCTCAACATCTTCAAGTGGACTTCCATTCAAAATAATGGGTTTATCAGATCTTGCATTGATGCACATCACTTGGGTTTTGGTGGTGCTTATGTTGAGGCCCGTTTTCTTGGCTAATTTGTCCAGCCTATCGGTCTTCTCCTGTAGGTGGACATGGGTAGATAACAAAAGAGCTACGTCATCTGCAAAATCGAGGTCTTCAAGCTGTTGAAAGAGGGTCTACTATATGCCTCTAGACTTGTCTGATGTTATTTGTCTTGTGATCCAGTCAATGGCTACTAGGAATGGGATTGGTGAGAATTACCGAGAATTTAGCCTTCTTTTATGGTTCAGTTCTTTTATTATGTTCCCACATTCTGAAATACATAGTGTCTGTAAGAAGTGAATAAAGCATTCCCAATATTTGTATCTGTATCTGACATTGTGAAAATATAGATCCACTATAAATAAACTTCAGTGTGTTTAGAGCTCTTATAAATAAGCTTTTTAAGAGCTTATTGGTACAGCAGATGGATACTATAGATAGAATATCCATCCATCCATCCATCCATCCATCCATCCATCCACATTCTAACCACTCTTCCTGGTTGGGGTTATGGGTAGGCCTGGAGCCTGTCCAAGGCAGCAAAAGGGCACAAGGCTGGGGCACACCCTATACAGGATGCCTGCCAGCTCTGGTTTCTCATCAAAGGCAGCATGTACCATAAAGCCTGAAAAGATAATAGACCACTCTTTATTTTCTAGCACTTGGCTGGGTTTTTATTTCTTTTTCCAACTCCGGAAAAAAGCTCTTGAGGGGAAGAGGAGTGTGCATTGTGTAAAAGAGCACAAATAAACTTCAGGGGAATAGGTGGGCTAGCTTGAATTTTACAGACACTATTATGGATGCCAAACTGCTCAATAATAGGAGCCTAGAAAAGTTCCATCCTACAACAGGAGCCCAAAAAATGTGAATTTATTGTCATAAATCATGTCCGAATTGCTGGGCTGCAATTTAAATATAAATTTCAGTTTGCACATTTCTGCTGTGTTTGCCAAATTATACTTTACCTGGTAAAAGGTGCAAAGGAGGGAGTATTCTTGTGGACTGAGAATTTCCCAAATTAAACTTACTGAAAAAGGCACTGATTAGCACTGATATAAATGGAAATTCATTTAAAACAGACTGTCACCTGTGAGTAGTGTCTTGCAATATATTTAGTGCTTCAGGCATGAAACCAACATGTTCGTATCATGACAGGCTGGAAGGGATGGAGTGCCTGTCACAGAGTTTCTAAATACTTGTGTGCTGATTGACTTGTTCAGACAAAATGTTAGCATGGACCTCGTTTGGTACCAACAGAGACAGAACATATGGACAATCATGGTGTCACTTTGACTGGTTTCTCTTCCACTTCAAGGTCTCTACCCCTATATAATAGCTTTAGAGTGAAGTCACTGCCAAGAGGACTCATTCAAAGAGTCCAGCTTAGATGTCTGTTGATCTGCCAGACCACCGCATGCAGTGGTCTGCTATGTGAGCATTCATTTATTGCCATCTTGGGTGAGACAGCTGTCAAGTGCCAGTTATGACAGGGATGCAGCTACGCTGGAGATAAACAGAAGATTTAGTATGGCCTTCCATATGAAGTATACGCATAAACAACATCCATTCCAGGAGCTCAGGTGCTAACAGGATGAGATATTGACTGATCTATAGAGAAAGCTGCACCTAGGATGAAAAAGCGAGAAGCTGGTTATAATTCAGGTAGAGTGGCGGAAGCTGAGCACAGGAGCACCCTGGATGGGATGCCAGTCCATCTTTAGTCTCATACTCACGCAGGATGGGCAGCATGGAGATGCCAGTTCACCTGACCCTATTGTTTTGGACCTGAACTTGAAAGCAAAATCCCCAGAGTAAAGCCAATCTATAGATGCAGAGCCCCCAGTCCTCCTGGCATTCAGTGACAGCGCAACCCACTAGAGCCACCATGTTGTTCTGGAATGTGAGAATCATCTATCATGCATTCACATCTGGAATGCTGATAATGGAGTTCACTTAAAAGGCGGAAAATTATGGCAATGATGCTTACCTGTTGGATGGAAGCCCAGCGGAGTATCGTGCTGTGGAGACAGACTCGTACATAAAGACTACAAAAGAAAAAGGAAGGAAGAATGGGAGACCTGAGAGGGAGCAGGTTTGTTTCAGAATTCGGCATGGAAATGGGGGCACCTGCCCATTACAAGATTCGTCACAACCACACGGCTGGCTTCAATAATTTGCCTATACATAAACACATATGTTTCTTCTCATCCAAGGCTTGTGCATCGTCTTCTGGCCTTTTCCATTTTTTATCAATGCGCGGTGTAATATCCACACACTCCTAAGTGCCTTGGGACAACCGCATCGTGAAAGGCACTATAAAAATAAATTGAATTGAATATAATAGGAATTGACAAGCTTCCCACCTGCCATATAATATGTATTTATTACAAAAGAAAACTCTTTAGAGTGAGCAATTAAACTAAACTAAAAACTAAATGACCAACAAAAGACAATTACACAAAAATGGCCATAACCAAGTACCCAGTTATAGTCTCATGCATGGCTTGGGTGCAGCAGTGGATGGAACAATAGAACTATCCCCAGTTTCTTCTTAATTTTCATATTAAGTGTTTTTATGTTGTGCTCAACCAATAGCTTTTGTGCCCTGGCCACACCTCCGGGCAGGACATCCCTTTAGTCCGATACAGACAGATGCAGTAATGGGGTAGAATATACAGGTGCAAAAAACTAACCCAAAATCTTTAAAAATGGAGATCACAAGGACATAACATGACATTATTTAACCTGCCCTGTCCACCAGCACTTCCTTTACCCGTTGAATAACATCCTGTAGAGTTTTGGTGATCGAGCATTACCTAATACAGCATTGGAAGGGAGAGGTACAACCCTGCAGTTGCTTTCATAGACTAGTGACCATTCCCTTGTTAGAAATTTGTTTTCTTTATTAAGTATTCATTATCAGTTGTCAATCATTACTACCTCCAAGAATCAACCTTAAAACATTCAATCTGTGTATGAATGTGTGGATTATTAAGCAACATCCTTAGAAGTCAGAGCCATTTAAGCAACTCGCATGTAAAGGCAACAATAACAAAGGCAGGTGAAAGGTCAGCCAGAACTGGCTTAGAGCAGCGGGCCCTTATGAGTAGTAGGAAGGGAAAAGGAAGGGTTGATTTTTTTCATTGTGCTTTGCATTAACTTATGAGTAAAATTCCTGGAAGTACTGCATAATTCTTTCCGACAATCTTATTTGTATCAGACTGTATAAAAAAACCGGTACGCTATAAATAATCTTCAATGTGTCTAGAGAAATAATTTTACTTCCTGAATTCAGTTGCAATCTTCCTGTATATTCATGAATGTTTATTATCAGAGAATAGGTCATTAACTTGATGAGAGCTTACTGGTAGAGCGGATGAATAGACACACAGATCCATCCGCCCATCTATCCATCTTTTAACTGTTGCATGGAGGAAAGGAGCCTACAAAATATGTTTTATGAATACAGCATATGTTTCATGAATACAGAACTGGGTACTCTGTCTGTTGCTCTTATTTCCCCACAGGGTTTTGAATGAGAAGTCAATACAAGGCAAGTTATCTTGATTAGTATATTTTATATACAGAGATAATTCAATACATAGAGTGCTTTATATGAACGTGATAATATACAGGCTGATTTAAAATAATTTAAAGAAGAGATTAAAAATGTGAAAAGCCTATCTCAAACTATGCACTGGAAACCAATCATTAGCGAAGAGCTACCACAATCATTTTTATTAGTATTAGTTGTTTTTATCATTTATTTGTTATTTTTTACCAGTGCAATTTCAGTGTTCAGCCAACAGCTCAGGAAAATTTCAGTTCCATTTCATAACATTGCTGGTAATACTTTTCTTTTTAATTTTCTTTCCATTTCAGTTTATTTTTATGAGTTCTGACCAGTTTATTTCAGTTTGTGTATTTACTGAGCGTCGTAATTTACTTTTAATTTTAGATAATTTTAGATTTTAAAAAGAAAGAATCCCTGAAATGAAAACACAGCACAGTAAGTATTATGAATAATGGAAGAGCTTTAATAAACACTGTAAACCCTAGAGCATAACAACAACAAATATATATATTCAAATGGAGCATAACAAACAAATATATACTCAAAACAAAAAACTGCCATGAAAAAGTTAAAATAGTCCTCCTTCTCTAATACAATATATTCCTCCTAATGTATTTTTTTCACCAAATCATTAGTTTTTTGCTTGAATAGCATTGTACAATGCAGATAAAAAAACAGCAGATTAAAAGAAATTGTAATTTTCTTAACCCCATGTCTTCATTAGTGAGACCAGCTATGTTATATGGGTTGGAGACGGTGGGACTGACAAAAAAGACAGGAGGCTGAGCTGGAGGTGGCAGAGTTAAAGATGTTAAGATTTTCACTGGATGTGTTGAGGATGCACAGGATTAAAAGTAAGTATATTAGAGGGTCAGCTCAGGTTGAACTGTTTGGAGACAAAGCCAGAGAGGCGAGATTGTGTTGGTTTGGACACGTGCAGAGGAGAGATGCTGGGTATATTGGGAGAAGGATGCTGAAGATGGAGCTGCAGGCAAGAGGAAAAGAGGAAGGCTAAAGAAGAGATTTATGGATGTGGTGAGAGAGGACATGCAGGTGGTTGGTGTGACAGAGCAGGATGCGGAGGACAGGCGGAGGTGGTGACGGTTGAGCCGCTGTGGCGACCCCTGACGGGAGCAGCCGAAAGAAAATTATGAAATTATGATATAATCACATGCAAATTGAGCATGACAGTTTTATATATGCATTGATCCCCTCATAATACAAAGGTGTGTTTTTTATGCTTAGGATTACATAAACATTAAGTATCACTTCAATGCCCATAAATTATATAAAAATCGTATTTTGAGTAAACATGCTGTTCTTCACTTTTGCATATTAATAGCTTGATGACAGCACATTGGTGGTTCAGTGGTCAGCACAGGTGCCTCAAACCTCCAGGGTTGGCTGGTCGACTCCCCTCCCTGGCTGTGTGTGGTGTTTGAGTGTTCTCCCCTTGCTTTGTGGGCATCCTCCCACAGTCCAGAGACTACCTTTGTAGGCTAATTGGTGTGGTGAAATTGTTTGCAGGGTATGACTTTTCCTTGTGATGGTTTGGTGCCTTAAAGCTACCTGGGATAGGCTCATTGAGCCTGAATAGAATTACGCAGTTTGGAAAATGAATGGATAGTCTGATGCCATTTAAACAGACTCTTAAGATACTCACCTCTGTTTTGTTGTGATCTGATGAAGTGGGTTTACTTGGGAAAGAGCTTGTTGAAGCCAACCATACCCATGGAAACACAGTCTGTGGACAAGTAAATAATAGGAGGAACTGTTAATTACAATGGTCATTTCTTTCCTAAGTTTTTGATTTTCTTTAAAATGGGTCCATAGAAAGTGTTCTGCCAGATCCAAGTGCACTTCTGATTATGTCAGGCATTTCTAAGCATTTTCTACATGGTGAGCTATCACTTTACTAGAATGATTAGTACTGTCATCAGGTGTTGTCAACGGACTGCCTCCAAGAACAAAGGCAAAAAACGTTCCCAGTTTCATACTCTACTCTGCTGCTCTCTTTGTGTAAATTTTAATGAAATGGAACCAACCCATGGCAGACCAATGAAATTAAGAGGCATAATTAGAATACTATATTATAACAGATTCATTTTTTCATACATTTTTGGAATTGAATTATTACTAAAGTATATGTGCTATTATACTATTGACCTCAAATGAACAGAATGCCTTTTATACACCAGTGTCACAGAAAGCAGGCCCTGTGTGGCAAGACAGTGATTGAATACAGTTATACATGTTAGCTCAACATTCCCTAAAATGTGCAACCTCTGGCATCAGCTGATAAAATCGCTTTGTTTTTCAGTTAATGGTGTGTTTAAAAATGCAGTTAAAGCCAAGAATTATTCAGAAGACATAAAAGATTGTGGTGTTATAGCAGCTCAACAGGTCAAAATAACAGAAGCCTCCAATAACTCGCTAATTTTCATGCAGAAAGAGGTGGAAAAATTACTGCACCTGTCCTTAAAACTGATATTTAATCGTTTTCCCCAAAACTCAAGCTTACTTACATTTTGCAAAGTCTCTATTACACCCATTATTTTTATTAGGGAAATTTTACCCCTAATAAACACAGCATCGTGAAGGCTGTGTAGCCCCCCTCCCCAGTAAAGAGTAACCTAGCTGGATCTGTTAACAAAAAAGTTTGTAGCTTTCCGTGCATCTATGCCACTTCAAACTAGAAGTCCTGTTCACCTCACGAGCCCTGTTCACCCAGATGCGCTTGTGTGTCTGCTTTCTTCTAACTACTGCCCCCGACATTATGTTAGTTAATGAGCCCACCACATTTACAAAGCATATCCAAAAGAAACGGCAATGCAAGACAGTTGTTTGTACAGAAGTCTAAATATGATTCACAGCGATACTTTAGGCTTTATCCAATTACACACACAAGGCACTAGCCACATGCTATGATTACTGAAAATACATGTAATAAAAATTAAAAAAAAAAAAAAAAAAATTGTGCTAGTTTCTGGCATCTCCAGATAAACTGTGAATACATAAATACAAGTCAAACAGAGTGCAGCCAAGGTCAGTCTTTTTTGCAACACAAACATGCCAACCATAATTACTTTAACATGTGAATTCTTTGGGCCGTTTATACGACAGCCCAAAAACATAAAAAACAGTAGCCTTAACATTGGCTTCCTGTATCTTACATTTTGCAGAGCTCCTCTACAGGAATGACCTGTGTTTAAGGGATGAAAAATAAAAATTCAAGAGTAAAGCAAAGAAACATTCTTTAAGGAATTATCATGACAACATTTTGACTGCTTTTGGACCATTCCTTAGTACAAAGCTGTTTCAACTCATGTTCAGTTTTGGGGTGTCTTTCTTGAACAGAGTGCTTCAGATCACATCATGGCATTTTGAGGAGACTGAGGTCAGAATTCTAACTTGACCATGCTAAAATACAAAATCTCTTCTGCGGAAGCCACACTGCTGTTGCATGACCCAAATTCTTTTGATTTTTATATCACAGGAAGATACCCTGACATTCAGTGGGAGAATTTCCTGATACAGCTTGCTTGGAATTCATTGGTTTGCAAGTCTCATTGGCCCCAAGGCAGCAAAACTGCACAACATTATGCTCTCTCTACCATTTTTCACATTTGGGATGAGTGTTTTGTTTTTTTTTTCCAAACAAAACACAATGTACAGCATTGTGCAAAAGTCTTGGGCACACAAAGAAGCCATTTGAGGCCATTTATCTGGGCAGAAAGTGTACATTGGCTTGGG
>JAACJT020001600.1:0-14537 GCA_009936485.2 Gymnarchus niloticus | reverse complement strand
GACGGCGGGCGCTGCTTGGGTAGAAGAGCGCCGGCGTCCCCCCTGCGCCTCCAGTTACCGGTCCCGTCGGCTGCATCGCTGCAGCTGGCATGCGCGGTGGCATCATCATTCCGGGCATCATTGGCGGCATCATGCCCGGCATCTAATAAAGTAATAATAAAACTATGAGATGCCATGAATGGACGGAGATGTGTTACTGATCCCATGTGGGAAACTGTAGATATTCATCTGACCCTGTAATTCCTCCACACCACCTTGAAGCAGTCAACAGACAGAGGTATAAATAAAGTCTGAGATAACAAGGAGGTGAGGCAAGCACAGCACAGCTTGTGTCCAGCTGGGGGACACCTCAAATCGCACCTTTGCTGACGGTAATCTCATACAGCAGCAGGTAGCCCTCTGTCAAGTCACACCTTTTAATTAAGAAAATGTCACCTAATGATGCTTAATAAAAGGGCAAACATTTTCCATCCAGAAAACTAAATAGCTGGAGTCACTTTGCGATCTACTTCTGCATAAAATGCAATTTCAGCTGCTCCTTGCTCAACATCCTTACGCATTTTAACGCGATTCTCTTAACCTCTTAATCTTTATTCACCTACTTTTCCGCTCCTCCAATAAAGATGTACATCTACCAAACTTGGCCATATTTCATATTTTATTATTATTAGTCTCCCATACCCAGCTGAGGATCATATAGTCAGGGGTCAACAAGTTTTTGCCTGGAAGTTTCACATCTGTTACACTCAAATGCTTATTTTATATTAAAATCACGTTAAATCGCAGCTGCAGCAGCTTAACAAGGGATCTGCACTGCCCCGCCTGAGCACTGTCACTTCACTGGCTGGCTGAAGCCCTGCCAGGTGGGAGCAGAGAATTGCTAATCCCAACTCGGCAGACAATCTCGCACCTGCCCCATGGGCGGCCCTCCCATCGGGGGCATCATGGGCGGCATCATCCCAGGGGGCATGGGCGCCATGCTCGGGGGCATTCCCATGGGCGGGAAGTGGGGCGGCATTCCAGGCGGGCCCATCTGAGGAGGAAAGCGAAGGAGGACACACCAGTGAGACACGCTGAAGGTACCATCTGCCCCCCACAGAAAAATTGAGGTGTGCTTACAAATGGCGGGGGCATGCCGGAAGGGGGCACGCCGGGGAAGGGTGAAGGCTGGCCTGGGCCGTTGTTACCATCTGCCGATGACTGTCGTGGACAAAAAAGAAGACGGTCAGGACCACAAAGGCACAGAGAATACACAAGCAGTAAGCGTACTCAGAAAAAAACGAAGGCTGTGTCGTGATCAAAACCAGAACACTAATTATCCATAGCTATATGCAACAATATGACATACATAATCTTCCCCCATCTGCTACTGCCACACTAATCTTCAAAACTGAGCAGCTCTGACATGTTTCCATGTATCTATTTGCACAGATGAGACCAACACATCTACATTTTTAAAAAATATTTATTTAGCAGATCCATTTGTTCAAAGTGGCAAACAAGCGAGCAAAGCTAGGGGTCAGAGACCAGAGACAGCTAGCATTTAATACTCAAGAGCAGCTGAGGTTAGGGACCTTGGACCAGGGCCCCAGTGATGCAAAAACTTTGCAGGCTACAGGATAAACCATGCAACCTCCCAGACATTGTCTCTCTAGGGCCCTCAACCACAGAACTACACACCCCCCTTTAAATAGTTTACCTGCATATTGTAGATTGCATTTCCACTAACAATCTCCGTCGCCTATTAAATATTTTCCTTGTTTATCAGCAAAGATACAGCACTGTATATTAACATCGATGCAGCACATCGACACTAAACTGATTATTGTTATCCCGTGTATTAAAACGAATGATCTTAATTAATGCGTGAGAATGGGGTACACAAAGCCAAAACCCAAAACTGGAAGGGAAACACGTCTACATTATTGACAATAATTTGAATAAAACAATAAAGCTCACAAAAGTACACGGCTGCTCTATAGATTATTCCACGACATCGCGACTGAATGCTTCTTCCCATCAAGATGAATTTCCTTTGTTTCCCCATGTAAAGGAAATAGAATTTCGACTGTAAAATAACCAATTTCAGCTAAAAGCTCTCAGGTTCGCACGATATGATCATGTAAGGCATCATTTCAAGCCAGTTTCTAACGGGCCATCATGGGTCATATTAACGCAGCATCTAATCTGTGCCATCCGGCGGGGAGATACTAAACCTTTCATATTCTTATTATTACAGCCATTAACTCTTACAATCTCCGACATGTAGCCGTCCATGCAGAAGGTTAAACTGCTTTAAAATAACGTCGCTCAACTTACTTTTCCGATTTCCTCATTAGTTTGATAACACGCGTACTTGATATGTAGCAAAAAATCGGGGAAAAGAATGTGAATCTCAGAAATCTAATAAATGAAATCTTGATCATTTAGCTCATTACATCTCATACAAACTCGCCAAATAACAGCTGGAAATGACATTTAATGAGTCTGAATGAAGCAAACAGCAAATCACTTGTTAGCCATCCAACTACACAATTAGAAAGCTTTAAACCGAAAATAAGAAACCCGCTTCCAAAAAGACCTAAACAAGCCACAACTACGACGCTTTATAATCGGTAATATAATACCATTTCATTCTTAGCGTTATGAGAAACAAAAAATGTTTAGCTAGCTAACCGATAAGCTACAAACTTTACTCACCATGTTGAGCACCGAACAACCCTACTTTTCCACCTTCGTATAAACTGCAACCCGATTGGCTCGTTTCTCTTGGTTCAAAGGGCAGAATTCAAAACCTGCCGCTATACGCTTCCTTCCGAGCCAATGAACCTCGTGTATTCAATGATCGACATGGACGCCATCCAATTAATTACGGCAAACATAAAACGTGTTCGAAATAGCAAACAGCTTTGTGAGATAGTATGACTGTGCAAGCGGCAGTAGTTGTTTTTCGATGCTTTCAAATAAATTAGCTTGGTTTAGAAATTTATTCCGGGTTACACACTAAGTGTTTTAAATGTAGTAACCAGTACACAATTTAGATGTTTCATTTGCTAGGAAAGAACTTGAATTGTCTCATATGCATTGTGGGTCGTTAACTGCCTCAGTTCAGACTTCGACGAGGAACAATAATGTCGTATGCGTGTAACGGATTATTATTCAGTTTGAAATATTTTATTGATTTATATATTTTTAATACGTTTGTGTTATTCAGTGTATCTAATATTGTAGTCTCAACATAAATGAGTAAATACTTTTAAAACGTATGATGCAGTATTTCTGAGGGAAGTCAACGTTTTGCAATGGTTATTGTAGTTATTTAACGGTTATTTTACAGCAATCATTAAACGGCTTTGGAATAGCGATACGATTTACAATTTACGATTTACTGTAATTCATTAATGGTTTAAGTGTGGTCTTCTGTATGCATCCTATGTATTAATAATTTAATTAATAATGATTTACAGTGGTAGAATTTTTTTTTTCTTTTGGAATAGACTGTTCAGAGTTAAACATTTAATGTTTAATATCTTTAGTTTTGCGCTTTATCACACACCTTTAAAGAGTAAAGAATGATTAAGGGTGAAAATAGTATATCCAAGAAACGGAACATAATGAAATCAAAAGTGTACCATTGATTCTTTGTTTAGGAAGTTAGTGGGAACAAATGCCAGTGAATGCCACCAGGACTGGGTTTGAGAATAAGTTTTCCGGTGCTGTTTTAGCAGCTTTCATAGCTTCATTTCTAAGAGAGGACTAATAATTTGAAACTCATTTTCCTGCTGTTTCTCCTGGCGGGGGTCATGCCAAGAAGATCAGATCAGACCTATTTTTGCATGGCCATAGGCTCCAACTGCCTTTTGGCCACAGCTCTTTGCAGCCATTATGATAACAGACCTTGAACATGGTCAGTTCAGACTCAGTGTACCTAACATAAATTAGCACACAGAAGTTTTCCAAGAGTTGTGAATTCATCTCACTCAGAGCCCTAAGCTAGATGTTCCTAGGAAACCCTCAGTGCTTGTTTGGATTGTCCTTCATCTGTCCTCATTCCCCATGCGTCAAATACCACTCACCATCCAGTGGTGGTTGGCTAATAGCTTTTCACTTCTCTTCACCCAAGTGACACAAACAACGGCCTCAAGTCAGATGACCAGTCAATCAGTAATCTTTGGCCTAGAGTGCTCTTATGCCATGAATGTTTATGAACATCCCTGTTGTTTGTTACAGACAATCCACGGCTTGCAAGTAAGTGCAATAACTCATTATCCGGGTTTAGATCCATGAAGTCATTCTTTCCAATCGTGCCCCTCTCAGGGTATCTGCGTTGTTTTCCAAGTGAGCATTGAAATCTCCATGACGGACCACTGATTTTGTAGGTAGTATCCATTCAATTAGAATAATCACAGAAAACAAAGTATTTTTAATGTACAATAATGAGTATTTCATGTGTGGTGTGACAAGGTATTTATGTGTATGTTATGTGTAGTCTTGACAATATGAATTTCTTGCCCATTACAAAGATATGCAAAGGAACATGCAAACAGCTGGGTTTAACTCTCATCTCACTTTGTCAAAGCTTCTCTTGGTGAGGCTCACAGTTTCTAGAGCACAAATTCCACCTGGTTCAGGAGATAAGCCAATGTATTTTATGTTTGAACACATTAGAACAGCTCAAGCAAAGTGGATTTTGGAGAACAATAAATCATGTTCATGTTGCCTTTCATTTTTTAACTGTGGTCCAAGTAGCAGCAAAATATTCACCTCAAAGAATTATGGATATTGGCATGGCAATTTCAGCAAAGGTCACCCAAGCTCTCAAATTTGGTTGATATCACTGTGACTTTTTATTTTTTCCACTTATTGGTATTCTCTAGATGCGAAACAGCGTGATATCAAAAAAGGTGGCCTGACTAAATCTGGAATGCCTCTTTCTATATTTATATTTGTGTTGCTGGGGCCAAGGTGGTGCCATCAAAGATTTTATCTGAGATGCAGTATCTCTCCATTGCCCTGTGCTTTGGCTGATCTCATACCTATCAATCTTTCCAAGAAATTAGGGCAAGCTGGGCCTAATTAGGAGTGACTTTCAGCCTGGATGTCATTGGTGTGACATGGCTGTGCAGGGCCATCTGCAATATCACTATTACTTACCTCTGAATTTGCTGGAGGTAGTTCACCATTTTAAAAGGCACAAAGACAGTGGTACACATCCTACCAAGTGACAAAGATGGCTTATATTTCAGCTTAGTATTAGTATATTTTTTGTCTGTCTAAATAAGTACTTTGCTGTATGTTATATTGTATTTATTTAACATAATAACAGTAGCACAGTTTGTGTGTTGCCTTTAGTACATTTTTATGAATGTTTACTATTGATATTATGAGTAATCAATACTTTTTAATATTTATACTATCCTATTGCATCATTTTTCAAGATAACTTATTCTTCATTAGCAGTGGATTCTAGTTTAAACTGAAGTATAAAAAGTGGCACATTTCAACTGGTTTCACGGCATGGCAAGGCGCTCAGGAAGTGGCTGAACTGCAGCACAATATCAATGGTTATATGCCGTGTCCTTCCCAGTGGCATGGGGACATTGACTTTGTGGACAGGGCAGTCTGTGTGGGGGAGAGGTGAGGCCAGTCTCTCTGCGATTCCACGTTTCATACAGCATAGTCTGTGACGTGGAAGCTGAAGCTGGGAAGAGGCAAACCAATTTAACCGAAGAATAATGAAATGAGCTGGCATGATTGTGTGTGCCCCGTATACCAGGGTTGAGGACAGCACCACCTGCAACATCAGGACTGCAAGTTTCATACCAATGGGTAGCCTCGTTTATCAGGCCTGGTGAGACGTCATTACTCGCCACTCCTACACTTCCAGCCACCCCCCTCCAACACCACCACCACACCCCTCATCATTATACCAGTAAACAGGAACATATGTCATACAACTGTCTGGTCGGAATGAGGTCAAACGGTACACCTGTTAAACTGTTTGGTGGAAAAACCCAGATGTAGAACATGTTAAATGACCCAGTAAATGTACGCATTTCAGAGTGCAGAAATTACTTTTCCATTTAGGCATTTTTTTTTTTGTGATGCTGATTCCTGTTTAATGAGGTCCATGGACTCAGAATAAAGGTACAGTCAGTTCAGAAACTCGGTACAGAGACAGAAAGATTGGGTACATGGAGTTCAGGAGTAGATCCGTGCTGCAAGAGTTACAGAATCGCTGATTAGCCATCTGAAACACAGTGTGCGATATGTAAATCTCAGGTCATAAAGAAGGTTCTGTTGAAGTAGGAGTTTAAGAGTTTAATCTGCAGGCATATTACTTAGATTACTGCTTTGAGCACAAAGGTAAATAAATCGTAAAACAGATGGAAGCTCTTTCTGAGGGAATTAGCAGGGAAGTCTAACTCACAGAAGGATCTGTCTACACAAGTGTTCAAGCTAACAAATGCTCTTAATGTCTTTGAAGTGAATCATCACTTTTATATATGTTAAAGCCTTAATGGTACTTTTTTTATTGAATATTAACATTGCGCAAAAAATGATTTGTTTTTGTGCATCTTTTAATGGCTGATACTGGTCAGGGTTCTGGGAGGGGCCTGACGTCTATACACTGCCTGGCCAAAAAAAAAGTCATACACTTCAGTCTTTCATTTGACTATGTTTAGGTTTGATTAAGGAGCATTCATTGTGGCATTGTTTGGATGAGCTTATAAAATATCTCAACATTTTTTTCATCCTAGAGTTGCATTAATTATTCATTGAATCTTGTACTGCCAACAGGAGGGTCGAACCACTCCATAAAGTCTTCTCTACCACATCCCAAAGACATCGAATCGGGTTAAGAAAATGTGTGAAAATGATTCTTCCTGCTCCCTGAACCACTTTTTTACAATTTGAATCCAAAGAATCTTGACATTTTTGTCCTGGAATATGCCCATGCTGTCAGGGAAGAAAAATCCATTGATGGGATAACGTGGTCATTCAGAAGATTCAGGTACTCAGCTGATTTCATTTTATTGCTGCATAACTTTGCTGAGCCTAGACCACACCATTGGCTCTTAAGAACTGTATTTGCTTATTTTAATTGAAAGGGTGACTTTTTTTTGGCCAGGCAGTGTGTGTGTGTGTGTGTATATATATATATACACACATAATTTTTTTCCAAACCAATTAAATATATATTTAAATATATATCTGTTAAACTCACAGTCAAGGATGGTACAATTTGTGCTTCCTGGCAAAATGATTCAAGATGTGACAGGCTGGATATCAATTTTCAAGTGATCCCACAAATTTTCAGACTCAGGTCTAATCAGGCCTGGACCATGGAGCGATGTTCACTTGTTGACTCTTTAAGGCACACTTAATGGTAAATTTGTCCTTATTCCTTGGGTCATGGTCCTGCTGAAAACTCAAGATTTCATTATAATACTTTTGCCGACAAACCTGCTAGTCCTACCAGCATACCTTACATGGCACAGTATAGATAATATTGACTAGCTTATGTGGTTTGAGTTTTGAATTATTTGCATAAAATGAAAAAAGTACATATATAAATGCTGTAAAATCTATATACATCATACTATAAATGCATACAGAATTTATGATGGCTCTTTCTTCTTGCCCCCCTGCCTTTGGTTGATGGCTCCTGGTATTGCTGATGGATTGATTTTCCAAACAGACATCTCATCTTAGCAACTCTTTCAACTCTTCCCTCATTGGTGTCTTCATTGGCTGCCTCCTTAGTATGGCGAGATTTGCTTGGTGCAGCCGGTGTCTGGGTGTTTCCGGACACCAATGAGGCGTTGGCTGCAACTTTTATTGTCATTCGTCACATGACCACATCTGAGCTCCACATCCTTGCTTTAAGTCCCCAATCCGAGTGAAGGATCTGAGCACCCACACCACCTAAAGTGCTCCCACATCATCTGTTTTTGCTGGCCACACCCCCGCCTGTCACATGTTGACTGGGGGCCATTTTCTGCTTTTCAGCACCTGCCCTCAAAACATCTCTGCACGGCTGTGGAAAAGTACATTTTTTTCTAAAATCACATGGATGTGTGACACATAATTTTTGCACATAGGTAAAAGTCACTGAAGAATCTGCATGAATGGTCATTTTTTTCCACACAACGTAAATTAACTTTACTGTAATGAACATTAAATTTAGGCAATACACTACAAAACATTTTAAACAATTTGCTCAAACATTATACATGATAAATGACAGAAACAGAGATTCAAATATCAACAAATCATGACTGTGTGCACTTAACCAACATTTTCTTGTAAAACACTGAACATATTTTAGTTAATTACTCAGATATATAGTTTTCCTTTGACCTTTTAGGTTTTTTAAAAATGAAAATATCTTTTTAGGACAATGTATAAATCATTCTCAGCTCATGAACAGTTTGACTTCTTTTCCTGTTATTATTTCTGAAATAATCTTATCTTAAAAATACCTTTAAGAGCTTTTCAGGGTAAATCACTCATCAAAAATGTAGTTACTTTAAATGGATCGATTAAAAGCAAAGTGAACTCCTTTCTGGAATACTTATCAGCCATAGGGTTAAACTACAGTCATGCTGAGGGAGTGAGCGTGGTCAAAGGCTAAAGACAAATAACACACCGTGGGACATTTAAGGATGCAGCAAGCTGTGATAAGAGCGTCTTAGCATCATTGACCCCAGTGGTAGAGGTCTGATGGTCACCAATAGCATGCTGAGGGCATTCCCTGGTACTACCTTCAAACTAACCATCCACTGTGCAGCCAGCTGGCCAGCTAGCATGTGGCAGTTGACCTCGTATCTGTTACCGGGCCTTCCACCCCTAAGCATTTGGTTGCTGTGTCCCGCCCCCTTCTCCCAGGCCAATCGCAGCCCTCGAAGTGAACCGGGAGCTCAGTGGTGGATTCTTTGTGTGGAGGCACGGGTCTGTGGGGGCCAACGCTCACAGATCGGAGCCCATGGATGACTGAAAAAGTTTTATTGATTTTGTCTGCGGGGATAATAAAATGCCAGCTCACTCCACAGTTGTCTGAATGATCTAATCACAGTCTAGCTGTGGTAGCTTAAGCTGTCATGAAGAGCGTGGCCCCTAAAAGCATATTCATCCTCAGGGAGCTTATTGACTTCTGCCAGACGAGAACATATTGATCCTGCTAAAGAATGGCATGCTTGTAGTGGGAGTTTTTTGCTTGAATGCTCAGTTTACTGATGAAATATTAGTTAGGGTACTGCTGTGTGGTCAACATATTAAGGTTTACAATGTCAGTTATAAAAATAAAATGGATGTAGCCGTGCAAATACGCATCCAGAATTTGTGGGTTAACACAGGAAGACTAGCATAGTAACCAAAGCTAAAACCTCAACACGATTTGGATCTGAGATGTATGTAATGAATCAGAACAAGGTGGGATCCTAATGCAGAATAAGATTTATTTCTGGAAGGGTGTACAGGAGTTGTAGGTCAGAAGAGTTGAACAGTTAAAGAGACAGGTCAATCAGAACAGGTATCCAAATCTGAGTTGTAATCGAAAATCATAGTTCAAAACAGTCAAAAGTTCCAAAAAAGCCAGAAGATCGAACACAGCAGCGGTAGTTAATGTAAAGAATGTTAAACAAGAATCAAGAAGCTGGTAGAGAATGCCAAAGGTCATTACAGAGCAAAGAGTAGAAACTAGGAAACAAGACGAGGTAATGTAAGGAAACATGATACAAAGGACGAGGTGACTGCATGGCTGAGCCTAAATAAAGCACCACTTAAGTAGCTGCAAGTGTTAGTATTCAGAGGAGGCTGGATGGGCGTGGCTGGTCGATGCTGAGCGTGATCATGTGTATTTAGGAGAGCAAAAGACATTGTCTCATATAGAAGGACAGGGCGCATGTGGTTAGCTGTGCTTTGAAGGTTTCGTCCTGGGACCCCGGTATGCAGTTTAGGCTGATTGGCGATTCTAAATTGCCGATAGAGTGGGCAAGTGCACCTGGTGATGGGTTGGCGCCCCATCCATGGTGTCCTCCACCTTGTGTCCTAGGCTGCCTGGGATACGCTCCAGGCCCCTCTGCAAAGGATGAAGTAGTTTAGGAAATGGATAGATAGATGGATATAAAAGAACAATAAACAGGAGTTTGTTTTCATGTGTGTATTGCCTGTACGACTCATTGACTGAACGATAAGTAAACTTTCACTCTCATTATTTCCATTTTTACTCTGCAGTTCATTTTGTATTCCTGAGCTTAGTTGTCCTGCCACAGTTCAATAAAACCTGTCTAGATAAACACAGGGTCATTCAAGGAAAAAATCTCCAGGAACATATCATCAGAATGAAAACAATAAGAATTATCCACGTTGTCTGTCAGTTTTAGTTATGGGCCCAAACTTATTCACATGTTTTTCCAATTTTTATGCATATAAAAATGCAAATAACTCACAGAGGCTGCATGCTGGTTTCCGACATGTACTCAACTGACCTTTTTCTGATTTAAAGGTTTCAGGATTAAAATTACACTTTTGTGAGCCTGCATTGCAGTTCATTCTGGTTAGCAGTTTGTCATGATCCTCAAAACTATCTCCACTTCTATTTTTTTAAGTTTCATTTCTTGATTACTGGTAAGGGTGGTAAGTTTTTCTTGTACTGAAAGCCTGTCTGATTTCATGAATAGCAATCATATTCATTGCTTTCCTCACTCTTGATTGAGTCTACACTTTTATCACAGTCCATAATTTATTTTTAAAGACACCAGGAATGACTATGATGAAATCATTCTTGTTTTGTCATTCTTCGTTGACTCTACCTAGTCAGGAAAAAATTCAAATATTATTATAATCCCTCAGCTGGCATCTATATTGTGCACAGCGCACTAACACACTGTCTTTTGGCAGTTTCAGCTGCAATTAAAAATATAATTAATTTGAGAACGCATCACACAACCCGACTCTAAAAATTGTGCAGCTGTTGCTTTTGTCATACAAATATCCATTGTACTGCTTGTTTTGGGGCATCTGTTTATGTGTTCCACTGATATATGTTCGTAATGTTGACCTAAATAATCAGAGGATATTAGGACCTTGGCCTTGTGTCATGTGGCCTCTTTTTATATTTTCTTTTCAAAGAGTTAAACAAAGGTATAGTTACATTTTTCAGAGACACATTAATCTAAAGAGCCCTGTAGTCATACTGTCTAGATTTTACCTGTGACCCTGACCAAAATAAGTGGTTGGAATATGAATGAATGGATCAAACTAAATATATAATCTGAAAAGGTAAAAAAGATCAATTAAACTACTATATTTAAATTATGTTCTTTAAAGTGTATTGTTATCATTCATACATATTCATATAATCACTAAAAATTCATAGAAACAAGAATAATGAGCTTCCTAAAAAAAAAGGATCAATTTAAGAGATATTGCCAAACATTGATTTAATGACTAGAGATTGTATTGTGTGTGCCCTACTATCTCTGACAAACAGTCATAGCTAAAACATCCACATGCTCAGTACACATTGCAATAAATTCTAAGAGAAAGGCTCTGTCTTCTGTATCACAGCTGATAAAAAAAGACTGCTTGATGGAAGGACCAGTGTCGATCACCAGTCAGAAGCAGCACCATAATAATTTGAATTTCTCTCTAGCTTCATGCTAGTCAATAAAGGGAGCAAGTGCTTCATTTGTGAAATGGTTATTCTCTATTCTACTGTGATGTTTCATTGACCTCTAGGGAATTAGTAAAAGTGATAAAGATAAATAATTCTGCCTTGTTCCATGTCAAATAGACCATACTTTCATGCAACTGCAATACTTCCATAATTACAAATGCTGTGTTTTCTTTCTTTCTTTCTTTCCTTCCTTCCTTCCTTCCTTCCTTCCTTCCTTCCTTCCTTCCTTCCTTCCTTCCTTCCATCCATCCATCCATCCATCCATCCATCCATCCATCCATCTTTCTGGAGATGGAGGGACAACATCAATCATGCTCAGAACTGCTTAGCTTGCAGAGGGTACTAGGGGGCCCGAAGCCTATCCCAGGCAGCATAGGGCTCAAGGCTGGAGAACACCCTGGGCAGGATGCAATCGCCATTCCACTTTAAAGCTCGTATCACAATTAACTTTTACAATGTGAGTGAATTCATTTGCTTTTTTGTACATTTTGTAAAATAGTGCCACAATGCTTTAATTAGCAGGACAGCTTGCTCCAATTAACCTTTGTCTAAAGGCCAAATGGACAGACCATATAGATTACGTCAATGACCATATCGACTTTTCTTCCTATTAACAAGTGTCACCGTGACGTTATTTGAGCTGCAAGTAGAAAACCGTGTTAAAAGAAAAGAAAATCAATTGGGAAAAATATGACTACTGTGGCCGATGAATTATATATAACCATAATGTGACCACTAACCCAGCCACTGGGGATGCACAAGCCAGTATTTTCCTTCATGCCGGTCCCAAGCCTGGATAAATGGAGAGGGTTATGTCAGGAAGGGCATCTGGTGTAAAATTTTTTGCCAAATCAAATATGCAGTCAACAGTACAGATTTCCATACTGGATCGGTCGAGGTCCGGGTTAACAATGATTGCTACCAGTACTGTTATCCAACAGGGTGCTGGTGGAAATTGGGCTATTGTTGGCCAAAGAAGAAGAAGAGAGAAAAGGAGTGTCTGGAGGCAGGAGGAGAGGAGGAAGGTTCGGAGAGTGGAAGTGAGGGTAGGAACTTTGAATGTTGGCAGTATGACTGGTAAAGGGAGAGCGCTAGCTGATATGATGGAGAGAAGGAAGGTTGATATACTGTATGTTCAAGGAACCAGATGGAAGGGGACTAAGGCAAGGTGTATCGGAGGCGGGTTCAAATTGTTCTGCCATGGTGTGGATGGGAGGAGAAATGGGGTAGGGGTTATCCTGAAGGAACAGTATGATAAGAGTGTTTTAAAGGTGAAAGGAGTGTCGGACGGAGTGATGAGTATGAAGCTGGAAATTGAAGGTGTGATGATGAATGTTGTTAGTGCATATGACCCGCAAGTTGGATGTGAGATGGATGCAAAAGAAGAATCCTTAAGTGAATTGGATGAAGTGGTGGAGAGTGTACCCAAGGGAGAGAGATTGTCGATTGGAGCGGATCTCAATGGACATGTTGGTGAAGGGAACAGAGGGGATGAGGAGGTGATTGGTAGGTATGGTGTCAAGGAGAGGAATGCAGAAGGTCAGATGGTAGTGGATTTTGTGAAAAAGATGGACATGGCTGTGGTGAATACATATTTTATGAAGAGGGAGGAACACAGGGTGATGTACAAGAGTGGAGGAAGATGCACACAGGTGGATTATGTCCTATGTAGGAGGGTAAGTCTGAAGGAGATTTGAGACTGTAAAGTGGTGGCAGAGGAAAGCATAGTTAGGCAGCATAGGATGGTGGTCCATAGGATGACTTTGGAGATCAAGAAGAGAAGGAGAGTGAGGGCAGAGCCAAGGATCATATGGTGGAATTTGAAAAATGAAGACTGTAACGTGGAGTTCAGTGAGGAGTTAAGATAGGCACTGGGTGGCAGTGAAGACTTACCAGATAGCTGGGTAGCTACAGCAGAGGTGGTAAGGGAGACAGCTAGAAAGGTGCTTGGTGTGACATCTGGTCAGAGGAAGGAAGACAAGGAAACATGGTGGTGGAACGAGGAAGTACAGGAGAGTATACAGAGGAAGAGGTTGGCAAAGAAGAAGTGGGATAGTCAGAGAGATGAAGAAAGTAGACAGGAGTACAAAGAGATGAGGTATAAGGTGAAGAGAGAGGTGGCAAAGGCTAAAGATAAAGTGTATGGCGAGCTGTATGAGAGGCTGGACTCTAAGGAGGGAGAAAAGGACCTGTATAGACTGGCTAGGCAGACGGACCAAGCTGGGAAAAATGTGCAGCAGGTCAGGGTGATAAAGGATAACAATGGAAACGTACTCACAAGCGAGGAGAGTGTGTTAAGCAGATGGAAAGAGTACTTTGAGGGGCTGATGAATGAAAAGAACGAGAGAGAAGGTTGGATGACGTGGAGATGTGCAACGGATTAGCAAGGAGGAAGTAATGACAACTATGAAGAGGATGAAGAATGGAAAAGCTGTTGGTCCAGATGACATACCTATAGAAACATGGAGTTGTTTAGGAGAAATGCCAGTTGAGTTTCTAACCAGATTGTTTAATGCAATCTTGGAAAGCAAGAGGATGCCTGAGGAGTGGAGAAGAAGTGTACTGGTAATGATTTTTAAGAATAAGGGTGATATGCAGAACTGTAGTAACCACAGAGGGATAAAATTGATTGGCCACAGAATGAAGCTATGGGAAACAGTAGTAACTAGGTTAAGAAGGGAGGTGATGATTATTGAGCAGCAGTATGATTTCATACTGGGAAGGAGCACTACAGATGCAATGTTTGCTTTTAGTGTGTTGTGTCTTTGTGGACTTACAGAAAGCATATGACAGGGTGCCTAGAGAGGAGTTGTGGTATTGTATGAGGAAGTCGGGAGTGGCAGAGAAGTATGTA
>JAACJT020001599.1:0-14539 GCA_009936485.2 Gymnarchus niloticus | reverse complement strand
ATGAGATGGATAGACAGTGTAGTGGAAGCAATGAACATGAGTTTGGGCAGGCTTCGAGAGGCGGTGGAGGACAAGGCAGCCTGGAGTGCTGTGGTCCATGGACTCGCGAAGAGTCAGACACGACTGCGTGACTAAACAACAACAACAGTAGAACACTGCACTGTCAAACACGTGGTGTCCACTAATGGCTGAAAGCTATTGAACTCCAAATTGTCAAACACGTGGTGCCCCATAATGACAGAAAATTATACACCACATTGTTAAACACAAGGTGCCCCCTAGCAGCATAAAACTGTACAACACCCTGTGACTCCCATAACACAACCCTGCTTCCAGAATGGACCTGCATTCCTATTGACCATATTTGGAGAGTCATGTGACTTCTGGTGACTTGAAAGGTCACACATGTGGTTGCCAGTGACCTCATGACCTTTAAGCAAAAAAGTGAAAGAAATTTCACTGAGTATTGATTTATATGTGATTAAATTATCTGATGTCCGTTTGGTCCACTATTAAGGTAAAAGTGTTTCTTTTTCATATTTCAAGATTTCTTGACATTGTCTCTGGTGCGACAATAATTCAGATTCTGATTTTGATTGTCAGGGAGCTGTTCCACCTTCAAATTTAATTGGTTATTAACAGACCCATCTCAGGGACAAGGCCAATTAACGGGCTGTTAATTGGCAAAAATAGTAGGCTAGAAAAAAAATCTTTCTCCAGCCTGAAAGGTAAGCCAAATCCTGACGACTGGCATCCTCAAAGTTACAGCTTTACCCGACAAGCCGACATAAAAAATAAAAAGACTGACTAACTGAAAAATCGAACCTGCTGCTGATAGACTGTCTGCAGGCCAGTGGAGAGTGACAGGCTAGTGGAGAACCTGCTCCCCAGAAGGGAACCCTGGTGGATTCTGCCACTCAGGAAGCCCATTATTGGAATTGTTAAGAAGGTTTGTCCTTGTGCTTCTTAGAAAATGGCAGGCTTAATCAAAGTTAGCCTATTACTGTTAAATAAGGTTACAGCAAAGACAGCCTCCATGGTTACATTATCGTTTTAAAAAAGTTATAAATTTTACCTCTTTTGTATTAATGGGGCTTGTGCATGTTTTTTTGTTTTTTTTTTTTCTCCATAGCAGCTGCTAGAATTTAGTTAAAGGCTTAAAGGTGACTCGATGTAACATGCATCATTTAACTTGGTTCTTTCATGCATAACAGAATCAGCCACAGCATTTATTTAACAAATTATACTTTTAAATCTGCAGCATACTGAAAATTTATATTAGCAATAAATCAAATGGGTCTACTTTCAAGTAAACAGTAATCGTTTTTCTTAAAAAATATTAATCTCACAAATGTGCTTCCAGCTCCTGTTGGGTATTTCACCTTAAACCACTAGACATCATCTGCTGGTTTTACCTGAAATTGACTGGTCTTGCAAGGCCCACCAGTACTCTTTTCAATTAGTATCTGAATATATGGACTGGCCTTCATTGATGGATGTGTTGGAAAACCATGTACATAGATTGCAGTACAGACGTGGAAGTAAATCGACAAGTCTACTGTAGTATGGCCATGGGTTAAAGGCGAGCCAGAGTGGCATTGTGCTGTTTGCTTGGGGCTCTGAATGTTGTGCTTGAATGCATGGTGACAGTTCTAGGGCAGCTGGCTACTTGTCTCTCTGAAAAGTCAGTAGCGGGAAAAAAGAAGAGCGGAGTCTTTCTGATCGAATCCCCCGCCTCAGCCTCCTCCTCTCTCTTCCTCCCTCTCTCTTTCTGTGTGCATGTGAGAGAGGAAAGACAGAAAGAGCAGAGAAGTCCCTTTGGCTAAGAGGGGATCAAACGCTTCTGACACCCTGGCGAAGGGAGCATCACTCTTGACGTCTCTGTCTCTCTCTCTCCAGAAGAAACTGAGTCCATAGGCCGAGTTCTGACAGCTGAAATTTGGGATTTCCTTTGGGTCATTTATTGTGAATGATTGAAATCAGTGGTGGAATCAAAAGCCGCCTACGAGACAGAAGAACTCAGTACTTTTCTGTTATTTCTGGTCAGTTGGAATGAATTATGTTCTCTCATACACTGTTACCACCAAGCTGAAATTCCACTGAATGTCTCCGATTTGTCTGCAAACGCAACTAAATTATAATGGATACAAATGCCTACCTTGTGTTAAAACTTTACGTTGTTGGAATTATGGGTAAGTGCAATATTTTATCGCAGTTTTCTTCCTAATATTTTAAGAGATGAAAATGCACGTGATATACATATGAAATATACATGTTCTATATTGATTTCGTAGGTTGTGTGAGGATCATCACTTGTAAACAGTACGTTTACTTACGAAATGAAATCAATACACTGTTGGCTTTCACAGTGGATGTCAGCCTCCTTTATATGCAACAGACCAGCAATGATCGACTTAGTGGTTATATATGTTTATGGCATAGCCTACGTTAAAAGTGTAATATTAATATCAGAAACGCATTTGAGCAGTACTACATTGAAAGAAAATCAGCGTGACTCTTGGATGGTGTGTTCACTGGTTTGGTAAATTCAGTTTTAGTATTGGAATGCATTCGAAAATAATTATGAACGTAATTTCGCAATCATACTGTGTTTCTTTGATCATTTCTGAATAGTCATGTAACATCTGAAACTCGTACCTTACAAACGTCTTCCTGACGACTTTACTGACGTGCTTTGTCTGTTTTAATAAATGAATATTACCAACATATACTGAATTGTTCTGCCACCCACACAAAAGACACTGAAGTTTAAAAATAGCATCACATTTTTCTTCTTATTAAGTGATATGCTATTATTAATAACGGCTGTTAACAGCGATTAAATATTAGTTCCTCGCTCAAACGACTTGTGCAAGGTTAAGTGAATACGTGATTAACACGACAATACACCATTTAAATATGAAATCAGCCAACCTAATAAATAGTCTAGTGTTTAAGGAAAAGCATGATTTCCAAGAATAGTTTTCAAGGCGCCAGGAAAATATGCTTTATTGCATTTCGCAACAACTTGCTTGTTCACAATAAACACTTTAATTAAATTAGAAAAGCAAGCAAGTAAAATCGGTGTCATGGGAAGCATTAGGTTTTCCTTGTAGTAACAGCACTTCTGGTTGCGCCAATGCCTTGTTTTTAACCCTCTATTCGCCTGTTCCTTAAAACAGTAAGCGAGATTTCTGACTCTGCCAGACCATTCTTAACAACTAAATGTAGTGTGAGTTTTTTCCACTTGAATCATCCTAACTGCTCCCATACCCCATATTGCTTACGCGTTAATTACCACAGGGAACAAATACTTCAAAGGCGATATTAATCTTTAATTGCCAGCATGTATTTTTCACGCACCCCCCTTAAGTGGCCCGCCTTTATCCCGCAGGACTGTACTAGTCCTTTCACCGAATTAATCCAAAAACGGGATTTGAAGAAAAACTGCACTCAGAAGTTGATTTTTCAACAGGCTTTAAGAACTGTGTTAGCATACTTAACGTTGTTGTTAAACCTGCTGCTGTGTTTAAAAACAGACTCAGCTCTGCTTTATTAACCGACTAAATTAATTTGCAATAAATCAGTTTGGAATGATTTGGAATAAAGCGAATTGATGACGGGTCAGCTCTAGAGTCAATACAGCCATGGTGATGAAGAAAGGTCGGTGTGGTCCTGTTACAGCAAGAGGGCAGCGTGGCAGAGGGAAACTGTATTGCTACAAGGGATCCCCTCATGGGCTGGAAACAGGGATATTCTGCGTCCCAGATAACAGGATACATTTGAACGGATGCTTTACATTATTCGCTTTCGAAACCACCCAATGGAATAAAACTTGCCAAACAGCAATGCAGGAAAATTGGGTTTTGCTCTCGATAAATTGCAAATGTGTGCTTTTAGCCGTGGCAAAGGCTTTTTGCCAACGATACAGTTGTGTCTGTAATGAACTGAAACTGCACGGTTTCACTTCATCCAGTCTTTCAAAGAATGCATTTAAAGTGAAATGTGTTAACTATGCTTGAATTTAAGATGAAAAGCAGGTACACTGTAATTTGTCAAAAACCTGGCTTTCACAAAGGAGAGCAGTTACATTAAATAAAAGCCCCATAGTTATTTTATACTCAATATTTGTTCCTTTCCTCTATAATAAATAAAAACCAGTGAAAAAAGCCTCAACTCTTTTTGGAGGATTGTTAGCGTTGTAAATGTCAAAGCTTCTGTAATTTCAATTCATGATGCACAATTTATAATGATGTTGTAATGAATAGGCGGATTGGATCCAAGTACAAAATCACAGTCTTTAATCGGGGTCAAAACAGGCAGGGTCAAAACCGTAACAGACCAGATTTCCAAAACCAAAAGGATATCCAAAAATGTGGTTGGGGTTGTAGGCAAAATGGTCAAAATCCAAAGCAGGTCAATAGGCACAGCAAACAAATCCAGGTCATCAGGCAAAAACAGAAGTCAAAAAGAGAACATACAAGAATCATACACAGGTAAACCCACTAAACCAATGACCTGCTCAGTAATGATTTGGGAAACATAAAACCTAACAACAGCCAACTGAACTGCTGGGTTTAAGTAGACAACTAAACAAGGCAAGACTGATTAGTACTCAGGTGATGATGAACGAGCGTAGGCTGGGCGTGACTGGCTAAATTCGTTAGACTGTCTTGGCTGGCTTGGCGTGGGCATGACAAATTATATTGTGAAAAAAAGGGCTGTATTGCAGTTATGTCTGAAGAGGTAGATGTTCTCTTAAGAGGTCACAAAATTATGTTTACACTTTTAATCTTTATAAAATTAATTAAGATGACAAAAATAGTATTCATCTCATATAGCAGAAAACTCTAAACAGGCTGTTTATTCAAAAACAATGAATAGACAAGTAAACCAATCAGAATGTCATAGTTAATGTGACAAGTCGGAGTTCACAGAAGCAAGGCAATGTCTGATTCTGATGAATGAGGTTATACTGTAGCAAAGGCAGCGTTTCAAATATATATAGAGGATCAGTGATGTTGCCTTTATGTAACAATTAGCAGGTACGTTTTAAAATGATTTATAACAATGCTATGTTTTGACAGCTGAAGTAGTACCCATGCATGAATAGCATACCCACAATGCCTCTGAGGGTACAACCCCTCCCTTATGCCAGTGAGAAGCATGACAGCAGCTTTCATTTAGGCATCTGTGTTTTAAAAATAAAAAATGTTACTGCTTTTCAATGAGGACTGCTTTCCCTCAGTGAGGAACAAAAATCGCCACTTCAGCACTGACAAGCAATAATTTTCCAATTTTTCACAGTACAGAAATAAGAGTTCTATAAGTGAGGTTTTTATTCGCCCATTAATTCATTATGCTTATCCAGTGTAGGGTGTTGGAGAGGCTGGAGCTTATGCAGGAAACAAAGGGAATTAGGCAGGGAACATTGTTAACAGGTTTCCAGGTCACACACTAGAGTGAAATTGCAGACAGCAGTTTACCTATACTGCCTGGTTGTGAACTGGGGGAAGAAAGCCTCGTCTACTAGGTGGGAATTTGCAAACTCCGCTCACACAGCCAAGGGGAAATTGAGCCCCCAACCTGGATGTGTAAGGCTAGAGTGCTCCCTGTTACTTTGCTTGATCTTCTATTTATTCAAGAATTGAAGAATATGTTTAGTGTTGTCAGTGATTCGAAGACTGATTTGGAACTGCAAACATTGCTAAAAGAAGTACTTTGGGCACCTTGTTTTGTCAAAGCCTTTCTGGTGTGTTTGAATCATGGTTATAAGAAGGGCTGGTTGCTCTGGGTTGAGTAATGAAATAAATGGTTATAAGAAGGACTAGATGCCGTGGGTTGAGTCATGAAATAAATGTTATAAGAAGGACTAGATGCTGTGGGTTGAGTCATGAAATAAATGTTATAAGAAGGACTAGATGCTGTGGGTTGAGTCATGAAGTGAATGGTTATAAGAAGGACTGGTTGCTGTGGGTGTCTAGAGATATATTGGGAGGAAGCTTTTCTGCTTAAGCTGTCACTGGCCAGATGTTTCCCAGCTTCCCTGAAGAGCGGTCAAGGACAAGACAAAGAAAAGCATTAGCTGTCTGAACTTGGAGGCCACTGGGAGCGTTGATGCATGCCTTGACTAATAAAATATTTAGGAATACCGGAGAATCTTTTCCCTCATGAAAGGCAACAGTTGAACCCGGATCACTTGGTGTTTTTGTGTTTCTTGTAGGCTATGATGTTTTGCAGGTGTCTATTTTTAACCACTCGAAGGAAGTGACAATAGAGTAACTGCTTTTCCATAGGAAAATGTCTATTATTTCATCATCTTTTTCCTTCAGCTGCTCCATGCATATCCATCTCTTCACAATTGCTGTCCACCAGTGCTATTTTCCTGCCATTGTTTGCCGAGTGCAGTAAGTGACTCGTTGCCACAGAAGCTCTTGCTTCTCTTTTTGACTTCTTCCTTCTCCCCTTTTCTCCTTGAGCCAAGGACAGACTCCTTATGTAGTCAGTAGATAGTCCATAAATAGCTCCTGGATGAGAATCTGGTAACCAGCATTCCATCCTCTTCTCACATGTAGCAGCCACACACAGCTTACTGGTTGCGGAATGGTGGAAGTTCGCCATTCAGGCATTTCTGTCAACCTAATCTCAGTTCACTTAATGTGGATGGGGGTGTGCATCACTGGTAGATTTCTTATGCTTCTCATCAGGACAGTCTTGTAGTGTTCAGCTTATGGCTGGTTTTTGGCAAACTTATTTTAAAGCAGTTCAATTTCCAGTGTAAATGAAAAGTCAGTCATCATTTTAGCTGTAGGCTGGTCATAATTGACCTAATTAATGACAATCAAGAAATTCTAAATGGCTTTCAGAAACGAAACATTGTAGTGTCTTTGTATGTGTTTTCTGCTTAAATAGCTGTGCTTCCAATTGAAGTTTCACAGCTTAGTGAGAGATTTCTCAAGGTTACGGGTCCAGTTCAAGAAAGGCAGGGGATTTAAACATAGCTGGTCTTATGGTAAGGGAGGGTGGCCTGTTGTCAGAGAAATGCCATGATGTCACAATTGCCCATATTGCACGCCTGTTCATTGCTGTTATCCGCTCAGCATCCTCTCTCTGCCTTGGAACTCGCTCTATCTCCTCCCACGCAAATCAATTAGATGCAGCCTCCTCCCACCGGAGACCTCGGTGCACTCAGTCCCCGTTAGGAAGCTTGGCGAGTTGTTTTCACTGGCTTTGGTTGTTTGCAGTCCAGAGTGATATGGGGCCTGGGTGAGGGATGGAAACACTGGATAAATGTTTCATGTTTACCACTTGGGAAATGAAACGGGTGTCAGATCTTGGGAAGAGCAACATCTGGGATCAGGCAGCAAGGTCCAGGCATCACATCTCGTCCCGAGAGACCAAACAGACATCAGTTTTATGCTAGTCATATGACACCCTAGGACGCCCATTTGATTTAAAATGTATCTGTAAGATGATTTTAAATAGTTTCCCTTCCATTATTTAATATATGCTCAGATTAGTTTATTGTGCCATTGATACCAGTGGATTATTTTATCATAGGATTATTTTTATTACAGGGGTAGCATGCTTCTTCACATATCCAGCATTGGAGGTTTGAATCCCACCTGTCCTCTGTGCGCGTTTCCATGCTGGATTTCCTCCCACAGTCCAAAGATGAGCAGTTAGGCTAACTGTTATTTCTAAATTAGTGTGTAAGTATGTGTGTTCTGTCACAGCACTGTCTTCCTGTCCAGGGTGTACCCTTGCCTGGTGCCCTGTATTGCCTGAGATTTTCTCCAGGCTACCTTGAGGCATTGACCATGATAAGTGGTTGGAAAATAGTTGGATGGATGTATGGATAGATTATTTTAATTGCACAATGAGTAGTAGTAATTGCAATCGCAATTTAAAGTCCCAAAATACTATTGCTAAAGGGCTTTCAGTTTATTTTGTTCTGCGTCTTAACACTGTTGTTTTCCTTGGTCACGTGACCTTCCCACTTTCTTTGGCTTTTTCACAACTCTCCAACATAATTTTCCCGGCAAACAATACAGCCAATGCAATAAGGGTCGTCCCCATTACACACACAAACTCTCTCAAGTTGCGGCTGTGTATTATTTTTCCCTGGTGCACCTCAGCTTGAGCTGGAAGACCCTCGACCTCGACTTGTGCCGTGATGTAGCGGCCATTAGATGTTCTACTCAAGAGCCCAACAGAAGGGTGATAGCTAAGATTTAGCAAATAGCTTAGCATGTTTGCATCTGTCACTTATGTAAGATTAACATTTACATTCTGGGTTGGCACAGTAACTCGGTGGGTAGCACAATGGGCTAACGCAACTTGAGTTTAGGCTTGCACGCTGCCCAGATGTGCGTGTGTGTGTGGAGTGTTTGTGTTCTCTACATAGTCACACATGTCTCCTCCCATAGTCCTCAAACATACAGTTAGCAGGCCTGGCTGAGTAGTCAATATAGCTAAATAACTCCTAACTGATTCCAGGCATGTCAATATTTGCAGGAGTCTGTGCTCTGCTTGCTGTGGGAAGAGCACCTGAGGTGTCAAATTTGATATACCCTAATAACATTAGACGATATTTAGTGCAGGTCATGGCTGCGAATCGAGAGAATCGTGATCAGAAAGGTTTGAAAAGGGCAGTGACAACTGTCTGTTTAGTTTAGCAAGTCAAGTGGGAAAACTTCTGGCATTATTGCAGATCTTTTGAAAGCATTAAATCATGCTATTTCTGTTCCTCAGCCTTCTGTAAGAAATTAATTATGCAACGAGTGTCAAGATGGGCAGGAAATTGTAAGTAATAATAAAAGAGAGGTTATGAAGTTTTAATTACAAGGGTGCAAAGACTTTTACTGTTCTGGTAAATGGTAGGACAATTCTTCTGCAAAGAAAATAACCTGAAGGTGAAATCAGCATAAATTGGGCAAGGTGTGAGTTAATTCTTTTCAGTTTCTGTTATTCTGGCATCCAATTAAGACTGTAGTAGATGGATTGGCAAATCGATGGGTTGAGAAGTGGAAGTGAGCATAGGAGTCTGAGTACAGTAGATGTATAAATCAGCTCAAGAGTGCCTGATTCTGGGTACGAGGATCATGATGGTCAGCTCAGAGTGCCTGATTCCGGGTACGAGGATCATGATGGTCAGCTCAGAGTGCCTGATTCCGGGTACGAGGATCATGATGGTCAGCTCAGAGTGCCTGATTCTGGGTGCGAGGATTATGATGGTCAGTTTTCTCATTATGGACCAGCGTCACTCAGAGTAACTGCAGACAGAAGATTCCCAAATCATAAAAAATCTGAAAGGTGATCCAGCTGGAAAAGATCAAGACCATAATCAAGATGGAGATTCTTTATTTGTCACATACACAGTCACACTGGTACATTTTGCAGTGAAATGAAATCTGGCTTGCTCCTAAAACTGTACAAATCAAGTAGATACTGTACATAAAGATAAATAAGGTGTAGTAAAAGAAGTGTTACAGAAGATTACAAAAAAGATTACAAAAATGATAACGATAGAAAGATCAGGGAGGTAAAATAAGAGTATCTTTATTCATGGTAGTTGTATTTGTCAGGCACATCCAGGCTACTCTCCAGGGTTCTGGCTTCAGTCTGTACCCTTGCTTCATGCTGGTTTGGTGTGGTCTTCCGATGTTCCCTGGCTGCTCCAGTCTCCTCCCACTATCTTCACACCAGCTACATGCTGGTTTGGCCATTTGGTGTGCTCTCTCCATGCTCCCTGTCTGCTCCATTCTCCTCCCACTATCTTAAATTATACTCTTGGCATAATTGTCTAGGTTGTCATGGACCTGCATCCCATTGATGCTGTCTCATGCACTGTGCTTCCTGGAACAGTTCCAGGTTCACCATGGCTGCTTTTTGGCTAGGCAATTTTTAAAGATATACCGTATGTAGTTGATGTTTTACTGTTATGCATGGTAATCTTGTTCAGTTCTTTGCTACGTGTTGCAGGATGCTCCTGCTAACACAAAACGTGTCCTCATTGCCTTTTCCTTGCAGTGTGATGGGTAGTTATTTTATAAGCAGTCAAGTTCTCTTAAGGAATTAAATCATGCAATGACCGAAACTGATGTCAAATGAGAGACTTCTAACATTGTTCTCTTCCTGTAGTAATCAACTTGAAATAATTGTAATATTGTAAAGTGCCTTGTTAATCACAGAGTGCCGTCCTTTACTCACCTTGTGACTGAGCCCAACATATCCTGCTCAGACTTCCAGAGCAGCAGCCTGGATGACACGTGCAACGGCGGAAGTGCCCAGATTCACATGGGCTGGAGATACGCCTGTTTATTTCCATAATTAGTCTTTGCGAATACCCTACAAGGTAATAGACTGCAAGCAAGTGCTTACTCATTATCATCAGGACACATTAATGCGTGGGTCTGTTTGGAAAGATTCACCTCTGGTACATATCTCTGTCATGTGGGTGGGCTGCAGGATCTCCTGGAGGGGCTGTAAGGAGTGGAAAACCTCAAAGTTTATTTTTTTTAAGATTTGGCCTGCTTCCTTCATAATTACAGTAATGGAAAAAAAAATCTGCGACGGGTTGGCATTTTCCCAACATTGGGGTCAACCAAGCTTGTGATTCGATGTGCTAGGCCTACCCTTGTCCCTCTTGGGGTTGAGCTTATGTGTCAAACTTGCTGCTATAAAACATATTGAATATTCCATTCATTTTGTCATGTATTCAGTCAAATTTGTTGCTGAACAATACATTTCTGAACCCATACATTGGAATAAATGGTAGAAAGAATTAGCTGTTCATTGGTTCAGTTAAGCCAACAATATGGGCTCGTTTAGAACTCAGGAATTCATTTTAATATTGTTACAACCAGCTCCAGAAACCACATCAGTGTTACAATTTACTAGAATAGCAATGTCTTGGGGTTTCCTATCACTATGGTAATATTTTATTTGCGAAAATGGTCCTGTGCTTTCACAAAATTTTGCTGGAAAGGGTGCTCCATATCAGATAGAGCAGAATCATTTATCGAGCTGCACTGTGCCTGCCCATGTACTCCACCCTTCAGAGAACATCAAGCGCCATATGAGCCTCGTGTCAGCAAGACAAGTCCATGTAAGGACATGTGCATTGCTGTCATGGAGTACGGGTGTGCAGCAGGACCCGGTGCTGGACAGGTTCAATTCAACTCAATTTTATGTATATAGCACCTTTAACAAGAAGCACTGTCACAAAGCGCATTACATAGTCCTGGGCCCAGAGTCCCCAGAGAGTAAGCCAATGGCGACAGTGGCAAGGAAAACCTCAAAAGGATGAAACCTTGGGAGGAACCAAACTCAAGGGGGAAGCCCATCCTCCAGGTGACAGTGTGGGCTGAAACCTACACCTGAAGCAAAGCCATTACTCTATTTTTGTACAAATACTACCTGTTCGCTTTTAGATAGTAGCCTAGGTGGATAAATTATCATCAAATCTGCTGTGGGCAGAGAAAGACAAAAGACACTTTTACTGGAGTTGAATCTGCCAAATTCAGCAAAACTGGCCTCAAGAAATCGAGAGATTACATTAGCAATCTGTCAGGGTGCACTCCTTTGACAGTAGAAATATCTACCTTTTTTAATAATATGAATATCTTAATCCACCCAGTTCAGGCTCCAGGCAATGCTTGGAGCCTATACCACACAATGCAGATGGGGTAAAGCTTGGCTACACCCAGGACAGGATGCCAGCAGATCAGTCCATCACAGGGCACATATAGGTTTGCACTCATGCCCTATGGGCAATTTAGAGACACCACTTACTCTAGCTGCATATGTTTGGACTGTGAGAGGAATCCAGAGTACTCATGGGGGAACCCAAATGACACAGGTGGAACATGGAACCTCCACACACACAGAGTGGAAGTGGGATTTGAACCCCCAATCCTGGAGGTGTGAGGCAGCAGTGCTCCCCACCCAGCCACCAAATTTAAACCAGTTGTGTAAAAAGCCAACTATTATATATTAGAACATCAATAATAATGCTATAACGACAACAATGCACATGTGCAAATTATTATATCTCTTTCATTTTCTTCAGAAAAGACATTCAGATTATATTTCCTTTTGTGCGTGCAACATGGATGTATTTATGGTGTTTATTACAGTGTATGGATGGATCTTTAAATCCCACCCTTTCATTCCAGCTTATCGAGAACATTATAACCCTAAGGATCCACTGCAAGATTAATGACAGATATATCACCTGAAATTTAAATGAATGCTTCGTTAAAGGAAACGGGGTGGAAGTGCACTGTACATCAATCCCGGGCTGCTTGTGTGTGGTCTCTCAGTGAAGTCAAACAAGCTGCTAAATTAGTACATCAGGGACATTTGTGACGGGACTTTAATGCCGGCTGTCATACACTTCTTAACTGGTATTTTTATTTTTCAGTAAACACTTTGATGACAACTGGACTGTCAGGTAGGTGGAATAATATCTTGTACATTTTCTATAGAAGCCATGGTTAAGCTTTGTTTTGCATGATTCTTATTTTCATTGCACCGGTTACAATTTAATGCATGCCACACTTTAGAGAAATTATTTCGAGACTGCAGTGGTGTTTTGCTGTAAAACTTCACCCAAAAACAGGATGGTTTCTCACTTTCTACCTGGGAATTACCGTAGTGTCTTCCAATAAAGGCCTAATGATTTCTCGACTTTTCATCCAGAGTGGCTCGATGTTGTCCTTGATGCTGTTTTTTCGTGTGTCACAGCAACAGAGGACATTGAGGATGTGAGATCCAAAATAAGGGTCGGCAGGTGTAACAAGACAACCCTGCTAACGGAAATGGAACATTGTGGAGAAGAGTTTAAAAAGCACATGATGAAGGTCGATCAAGATAAATGGTGCAACTTAACCCATTTTATCAGGTAAAAGCCCCTTCCTTTTACTTTAGAAATAATAAGGTTTTATTTTGCCTCCTCACAGCTGAGCAGGAGTAAGTGGCTTTTTGGTACTTTGCCATACTGATTTTAGCAGAGCTGTTGGTTCGCCTTGATTGTTGGTGACCGACCAATGCAATAGCTAAGGGATGCTTTAGTTTTAACTGTACGTGTATAAAAGTTGGTAGAATTTTTTTTAAGCTTTACTATACCTAAATGTTCCCTGACTGTGAAAAAGTTGAAGCTAAAAAAACCTCCACATGGATCATCAGATTCATCAAACCAGCCGAGATAGCGACAGGCTACTGCAAGGTTTTTGTAAGCGCATTAAGTTTAAAATTAAATTATATGTATAGAGCAAAATCTTTTTCAAGTACTTTATTGAGTTTGCCCTCATAAAAAAGCTAAGGTTACTGTGTACCTGTGGGAGGCTTTTATAAATGAAGTTCTCTGGATTAGCTTTCTCTTCATTGTCAAGAACTAAAAATTAAAGATGTGAAAACACTGAGAAAAAAACATCCTAAACTGTATGTTTGTGTTTTACTAAAATAGTCCTCCTGACGCAAGAAGAAAAGATGACTAAAGCCATGTATTCAGTCGAAAGGTTAATGGTTCTGGAGAAACACATTTTAGGCAATCCTGTTTATTTACAACGTTACCATTTCTTAATATGGTTCCGAATCCATTATCAGCTTGCTGTGGGAGTAAGACCTTTGTGCTTGTGTGCCCTTTCTGAGTTAACGTTTTTATGCAAAGTATATTGGCAGACGGAAGGCCACTGTCCTCTGTGGTATCAGTTATCAGCATATGCTGTATAGCAACACAGAAACACGTCCATCCATCCATCTATTTATACCCCTTTCCTAAGGCTACTTATCCTGGTCGGTATCGAGAGAGGCCAGGAGTCTAGCCCAAGCAACACAGGCCACAAAGCTGGGTACACCCTGGATGGGACTGAAACACACATACAGTACTGTGCAAAAGTCTTAGTAGACAAAGAAAAGGTTTAAGACCATTTATCAGGATGCTGTGGGCATTAAGTGTAAATTTGCTTAGAAAAAAACATTAATACTCATATATATATTTACATGAACAGTAATAACATAAAAATATAACATTGTCTTCTGTTCTCCAAATTGTTCCGGATATCCAGTAGGATTGCTAGAAGAACACAGCTTTGGTTCTCAAATCTCTCCTCAAGGACACCTCAGTCATTCCATGTATTTGTTAAATTTCACTATCAACACAATTAATTAGTTAAGCTAATTAGGTAACTAATTATATGAACTATTGGTTAGCCAAGCAAGGTGTACTTGCAGTAAAGTTAAAAAAATACACGGCTTATATGGGTTACGAACTACAAGTTCTGAAGGGATTTGAGGAGATGCTTTGAAATATGTAAACTGACACACTTTGATGGACATAAAGTCAATGTTTTGCACCAGCAAAAACATAATTTAAACGTGATTTTTTTGTGGAGGACTATATGATATACATCAAATCATCATCCATGGATGACCTGCTAAAAGCTGCATCAAATTACTTAATCAGAATCAGAATCAGAATATCTTTATTGTCATTGTAACGAGTACAACGAAATTAAGTGCAGTCCCTGTGTCA
>JAACJT020001598.1:290-14540 GCA_009936485.2 Gymnarchus niloticus | reverse complement strand
AGTAGACAGCACTCAGTCTGCCTGAGACATTATTGCACGAGTCCTTATTGCACATGGAGTAGAATTAAAGTGAAATGCAGGAGAAAATTAATTGGCATTCAGTGCCCTGATGGCAACAGGGTAAAAACTGCTGTTTAGTCTGTTTGTCCTTGTTGGAATGGAAACGTTTGGAAACATTAGCAAGCAGTGGAAGTATTATGTGTTGTTTGCAAGCTTTCACCTGTGATATGGATCCAGCAGTAAAGAAATACACCATAGATCATCATTAGGCTGGGCTGCAATGAAGGAGCAAGAAAAAGATCTTCAAATAGACTGACGTGTCAAAAAGAGTATGGATGAGACCCTGTTCAGAATGTGGTGTTTTCAGACTCTTTCTGGATGTGAAAGCTGGATAATGAACAACACAGGAAGAGTGCTGACTCCATTAAACACTGACACTAACAAAGACTTTTAAGAATACAGTGCACCACAAGACAATCAAACAGGTGAATTATTCCCTCCTGCACATTTAACTGACCGAGAAATGATTAGATTCAATCGTAGTTTGAACATATTATTGGGAAAGACAATAATGCTTAGAAAATTAGCAGCAAGATGTATGAACAAAACTGTCACAACAATAATCAGGTTATTGGGAAGCCCGAACAGAAGACGGAATGTTCTTGGGGAATGGCGTCAACGTGGACTTGATGGCATCTAATAGTAATATCAGTGATGACAGGAATCATCGAAAATATTCCAAAACAAGTGCATATGAAGAGAATTACCCCTCATTCTGCTGGAAACGTGACAAACCACAGGCTTTTATTACAAGCCTGTCTTCTCAGTCCTGATGGGACGGAAGTGAGTCGCTGGGTTCTGAATTAGCTCAGCTTTGCATTGAAAAGGAGGGACAGCCAGGCGAATGGTGCCGAAACTCAATTCCAAAGAAGAGAACGAAGGAATAAGCTAAATAAATTGCTTCAGCCAACGTGTCACACTATCTTTTAGGGTTAATTCTTCTCTTATTAGAATTCAAACACGGGGAAAGAGAGCGAGGGGCAGTTTGAAGGAACTGGTGCAGGGTTATATTATGGGCTTTTAATTTGTTTACCAAAATGAAGATGAGATTTTTAGCAACTGAAAATCTTACTTATGATCGCAAAATAAATTGGAATGTGTTGCTCCACTTCCACTCTCTGCATTGCTCGTGTCATAGTGATGGTGAGTCGCACTGTTGACCTCTTAAGTGCTGGGCCTTGTTTTACACTGTACTGTGTAACACTGGAGTGTTGCTCTGTTAGAAACTGGGGGAACATCAGCTCAATAGCAACGCTTCAGTCGCAACAGTGCAAAATTTACTTAAGAAAAGTGTTTCTGAAAAAAGCAGGAAGGGTCCACTGGATAGAGAAACAGTAACTATCCACCTGACGTCGGCTGGCCTTCATGAAGAACAAGCAGGGGGTCTGGTCTTTAAAGGAGAGGTGGTCTGTCCTTCAAAGTGTAGCACTTCTCTCTTGAGAAAACACGATGCTCTTCACCCCCCTGCAATACATTTACTTTCTGCAAGCTCTGGGTTCACTGAGCTGCTAACTAAACAGATTTCCTCTTGTTTTTCAGTAGCTGAAAGTGAGAGATTTAAACCCCCATAGGGCAGGATCTGCTGCAGTCGTTTGAAATGCATAACCTCTCTCCATCATCCAACCACTTATCCCTGTCTGGGTCATGGGGTGCTGGAGTCTATCCCAGGGAGCACAGGGCAGAGCTTGGATAGAATGCAAGTCTATTGTAGACTACCTACACGCACAGAGAGAGAGAGTCTCCACAAACACAGCAGGGAGTTGAACGCCTAACCCTAAGGATGTTAAGCACAAGCACCACCCAGTCTACTTTCAGGTCATGGAAACCATGCTTTGCAGAAAGGATGGCATGGCTTTGATATACAAAACTAATGTCTGTTTTCCTCTGTGGTCCATGGTACCAGCATCTAGGATACATAAATGTTCTCTTGTCTATTACTAGGAGCTGGCCTCCTGGCCGGTATTTTATCACCATAGGTGAATTCGTTAACGTCCTCTATAATCTGGTCATCAGCAGTCTGTTTCTATAATTATAAGGGAAGTCAACACTCATCTGGAAAGTGAGTCTTATTTTTGTGTTTTTGTTGGTACTGGTGTATATCCTGACTAACGTTGTGTAAATTATATCATAATGGCTAAGAAATTCACAGTTCTGGTCTTATTTCACCTGGCTCACAACCTTGACATGACATCTCATATCACTCTGCTACTCTGCTGGTTAAAGTCTCTCTGTTTCCATGTTTTTTTCAGTCCCCTAAAGTCCATCTGATCTCTGAACAGCTCTCCGTCAGCATCCTAACTACCGGCAATTCCACCATGGGTACCAAGCTCCCCTGAAACTCATGAACCCTACCTTGCTTTCCTATCATATTTCATTATGTGAAAGTGCTTTTCCTCAACGGTCTTGCACTAAAGTGCTTTAGTGATTTTTCTTCTCCATTGTACTTCTCACTGATTACTCTGTGATTACACCTTGATTGTTCACCAAATTCTGGCTTACCTGGATTTCGCTCAAAGAGCCTATTTTTACAGATCAATCTACCTACTCGTGTGTAGAATGCAAACTCAGCCTCAGTCCACATAAAAGACTCCCACGTAGTCTGTCTTTCAAACGAGCAGGGGACAGGCTGGTCCCATGATCCTTGCTTGGTACGATTTACCAATACCAGCTTCGTTGTACTACTTTTTGGTGCTGACTGTACTCTCTCACGGTCTAGTAATGGGACAAATGAGGCTTCAAAACCCAAGGTGGGTTGGAGTATCTTGAACTACCAATCAATGCTGGCGCTAGGAGTTTTGAAGCCTCAGTTGTCATCAGCATTGATTGGTAGTTTAGGATACTCCCACCCACCACAGGTTTTGAAGCCTCATTTGTCCCATCACTAGTCATAGGTGTGCATTTTCTCCATCTCACAATTTTGTTAAGCTTTGTACTACATATTCAGTGTCACACAGTCATTACTTCTGTATCATCCTGCCTGTTTTAAAATGAAACATGTTATGGATCTTTTAGTCCCATACATCATCGTCAGCAACAAGACTACCAGCAATGTGACCATGGTCCATTCTACTGGTCCACTGCCGTCACAACCCTCTCCAGACAGCCATGTCACTCTTTCCCTTGGTCCACCTCCCTCGAGACCTGACTTAGCTGATCTTAATTATAATGTCTCTTTAACTTCCCTGAGGTCGATTACCTCATCACATGATCTTGTGTCTTTACAGCCTACCAAGTGTTTCCATCACTGTATTCCCCACCCCACTCTGCATATGACCACATTTTGACCCTAAAGCCATTCTTCTTTTGGTACGCGGATTTTGGGTTTGTCATTCTCTTTGTATCCCTGTCTTTTTAGACCTTGAAGACTATGTTTTTGGATTTCCCTTATTTGCATCACATTTCCAATTTGGTTGCCCATCTGCATGGATTCCCCTGTGTACGAGCCTCCTGCCTACCTATCGATTATCAATTGCTGTGTTTGCTCCACTGCAAATAAACCAGCTCTTTCTGACCTTGGACTCATCTTGCATATTCATTACAACAGCATTAGCTTAAAGGAAAGAAAGCACTGATGTATAATCTGTAAAAATGGCAGCTTCACCTTCTGGACAGGCTCCATTTCAGTTGGATCAAAAAAACAGATCTCTGCAGGATCTCAAAGAAGTCTCATTCTGTTTTAAAGGTCTCTTTGGTGTTTTCTGACCTTATCATGTAATTTCTCTTCTGACTTACTGATATTCTGATATTTTCAATACACTTCAGTTCTTTTGGAGCAGTTTTTGACAAAATAATTTTGTGAATGGAGGCACTTGAATGGAAGAATTGAGCTGAAAATGAGATTTACATGGTTTCTCCCAAGAAATAAAAAATGCAGCTCTGAATTTTATGCATTTCCTATAGGAGAGCTGCCCCATACAGAGTATGTCAATGGGGAAATTAATATATAACCTTCGGTGCCCCCAAACATACAGCCTGCCTTTCAATTGTCCTGGCCAAGCGGCCCCATACAGTTCCAGCTTTCTCGGCCCCTAATAACTCCTGTGTGTCCTACTCATTCCACTATCGACAAAACGCTGCAAACTGGACACCTGTGGGCCCATTTTCCTGAACAGAACAGCCCAGAATAACAACAGGATGAAGTGTATGGGATTAGAGCCTTACAGTACAAACCTGATGCAGTCACAAGGAACAAAACAGAGCTGAAAGCATCCAAGTAAATGGTATGTTCAGTTTGGGTCATGAGCATAGAAAGGGGGAGGGGCAGGCATCAGTGTAAAGTGGGGTTTAACTCTTAGATGCAAGGAAATTTCAACAACCACTGCTACATACCTCAGGTTGTTAGTTACCCAGAACAAAAATAGTATAAAATAACAATTATTTTTACTATTTCATCTAATATTTTGGTGACTTTTTCTTCATTTAGGAACACCATTATATGCCTGAATTGTCATTGTAATTGTCATACACTCTACATTTTTGCAGTTTTACACCAAATATTTTTGGAATCAGGTTTTTCTTTTTAACTTAGTAAAAACCAACAGTGATGTTATTTGGGGTTATCAAACACCAAAAAAAAAAAATTTTTTTTTTTTTACCCTACTGCATATTATGGGTCGCTAGCGACCCAGTCACTTTTCAACATGAAAAACATCAGAGAAAGCATATATTTGACAATTTTGATGTTTTAAAAGTAGCAAACTAATAAAAAAATAAAGAATACCTGGAGAGAGGAGGGCAAATTCAAAGGTCTGTTCAAATAGAGGGGCAATTGAATTGTCCCGGGTCACTAACAACCAGTGTTGTGCATTTAAGGGTTCAATAGTTTATGTAGTGACGTTAAAGTTGGACAGTTGTTGCATGACTCTGATGTGAAAATGCAAACATGCTTATTCTGATGCAGATCTTGCAGAAATGCTCCACCCTGACCCATTTCCCTTTCCCAGATCATTTTTACAGAATCTGTCATGTAGACTCTCTTTTAGGCTTTCCGATCGGCTCAAACTTTTGCATTTTCACGTTGGACGCAGGCCCAGCGCGAGAATGGGGGCATCGCGGACAGCAAGGAGCGGCAGACGGGAACCAGGCACTGTGAAGAGAAAGCTTCACGGCTGTGGCTTAACGCGCCGTGTCGTGTTCTGCCAGCCCTGTCAAAAGCAGGACTTCAGTCTGTCATGTCCGATTTATTTTCTGCAGACACCAGATAACGTCCTTTTTGTTTATTCAGGTCTGTAGACTGGATGGGGGGGGAGGGGGCAAGGGGAAAGAAGCGACACTCAAGAGAAATGAGCCTTGTGTCACTTTGGCTTCGGTTTGTCGTCTGGTCCTCTTCTCCGTCACTCAGCTCCATCTTGACATCACACGGCTGTGAGCTGTAGCTCAGATACATATGAATAGGAGCCCCCCCTTCCGTTTTTTTACCCTTTATCATTCCACACCACCTCTCCTGAGCTCTTTTCTTTCCCTTCACTCAGCGTCAGCATCTGCTCCGGTTTGATTCCACCGGCTGGCGTGAGGAGCGCGGCGGCTTCCAAGACCGCCGCGAATCTGCCGTGTTTCTCCGCCACGCGTCAAACCCTTTCATGTTGCCAGATTGAAACAATCTGCAATCTTCACAGCCTGCAGAAAGATGATCTCTTACATTCTGGGCTTCATGAAAATGCAATTATGCCGCAAATGGAATTCCGTTATTCAAATGAGGCCTCAGCAAATGTCTCCAGATATAATCAACAATAAAAACCAGCAGGCTTCTTATCCATAATCATTAACTGATCTATAACCAACCACTGTGTTTACGGGGCATCCCTTGTTTTCCTGACATTGAAACTTAAGCAAACAACAAGTGTACCTTTTAAAAAGTTCTGTTTTTAGAACCTCTGCCTTTACATATGGAAAGCAGAGTCTTGCTGACTGACTCAAAACTCGAAGGTGTTTTCCCAGGATGTTCATAAGTGGGGCTGAACAGGCCTAGGCAGAGTCTCTGTGCAGTCTACTATTTATATGCAAGGCCAGATCACATCACACTTACTTGCATAAGCAGTTAAAGTTCCTTCAGATTTTTGACCTTTCTGAATCAGTATGAATATTTAATTATATCGCTCTCAGGTTTCTCAATACTGCATCTTAATTTTGTTACACACCATACAAGTTACACACTCTCAGAACTGTTTCCTAACCCAGAAAGAAGGTTTGTCTTGCATTCATTTCTCTCAGTCCATTCAACAGGACAAATTTCGGACAATGTTTTGCGTTACAACTAGGCCTTAATTAGCTTTGAGCCTTGGACAGCATGCAGAGTGAAATTTGATGGGCCTCTGCTATGAGGATCTTGTAAAAAAAAAAAAAAAAAGCGGGCATTAATCGGGAAATTAGTCATTTTATTTTTTTCTGTGATCTTTGCCTGTTTTAAAACAGGCAAAACAATGTGATTTGAGAATTAAGATCCATGGCTTTCTAATTAAAATAGATTGCTCTATATCCCCAAATCATAACCAGTAGAACATTTGGGAAATGTTTCATAAGATTCACTGCAATCTGCACTGTGTTTCTCTTCACATCCTAAAAGCTAATAAAGATTTATGCATGGGGCACCATGAGGGTTTAAGGCATTCAAGCGATGGAATGATGGATTTTCTGCATTGAGCTGCAAGCTGAGTTCAGCCATACTGTCATCTGTTTAGACCCACTAAACGATCAACCTAAGATGCATGTCAGCATCTTCTGCATGCGTTTCTGTCACTTGATTGTGCCATATCTTATTGACTAACATCGTGCTGTAATGCCTGAATTTCCCGGGACCAATAATCTATTTATCTATCTATCTATCTATCTATCTATCTATCTATCTATCTATCTGTCTGTCTGTCTGTCTGTCTGTCTGCCGGTCTGTCTGAGTTCACGTTGCTAACAGCCATCCCTTTTCATGTTAAGCCGTTCAGAGCTGCACAGAGAACGTGAGAGGAAACCTTCGAGTAGAAGGCTTGTTGCTAAAGCTGCACTGTGGAACAGTCAAAGTGCATCCAGAGTTTGCGGTAATGCAGTAATGGTTAGCTGTACTGACAGCTCTGATGAGGAAAGTAGCACTCAGTCAGCAGGAACCCAGAGCTTGAGTGTAAACTGTCATTCCTATGATGTCTGATGAAGGTAAAGTTCAGGAAGCCAGTTCACACAGCCAATAATTTTAAGACTGTTCTGTGAAGTGGATAGTGTGCTCCTGAAGCAAATTAAATATAAATGGGAAACATTGCAATGTGGGCAGATATGGCCAGTTATGGGCAGCTATGGGCAGCCTAGGCCACTATGGCCAGTTATGTGCAGTTATGTGTAGTCATAGGCCGTTATGGGCAGCTGTGAACAGTTATGTGCAGTTATGGGCAGCTATGGGCACCCATAGGCTACTATGGGCAGCTGTGAACAGTTATGTGCAGTTATGGGCAGCTATGGGCACCCATAGGCTACTATGGGCAGCTGTGAACAGTTATGTGCAGTTATGAGCAGCTATGGACAGCCATAGGCCACTATGGGCAGCTGTGAACAGTTATGTGCAGTTATGGGCAGTTATGGGCAGCTATGGCCAGCCATAGGACGCTATGGGCAGCTGTGAACAGTTATGTGCCGTTATGGGCAGCCACAGGCTGCTATGGGCAGCTCTTGGCAGCTGTGAACACCTGTAGACAGCTATGGGCAGTTATGAGCAGCTATAGGCTATCCTCATCTTCTTATCCAAACTTTCAGTGGAGACATCATGACACACTTCTTGTGGATCCTGAAAATGAGTGTGTGTGTGTGAGAAGGATAGGATACGGAGAACCAATGAGGGGTTCAGTCATCAGCAGCCCTACCTACTGCATGTCCTCACAAAATGGAGAAGCGGGATAACCTCAACAAGGCATCCTGGAGTTACACCTCCAGTTCATGAAGAAACTGTGTTTAGATGGTGGAGAATCTGCAGTTCATTTGACTGTATGGGGGACCCAGGTGCAAGGGGAAAACTATCTATTGATACATCCAGCCTGGTGCCTTGTGCTCCTGGATGGTTATGGAGGAACGGAAGGAATGTGACAGGAGAGTGGGCTCTGTCTGGCATGCTAGTCTGCAGACGTAACGACATGTTCATCACATTTCTGGTGCAAGGTTTTAAGCTCTTTTTCAAACAACTATCTTGCTCTTGTTTCCATTCAGTCGTTGGACACTTAGCCTAGCAGCACTTGACAGCCATACGCTTGTTACGCATTACCGGCCTCACTTGTTCGTCACCTTGGGCAAAAGCATCTGCCAAATAAAGAAATGTAAATGCAGTCAAAAGGAATATCATCCCACCACTTAAGGAGAGAAACTCAAGATCACCACCCCCCGAAAATTCCACCTGCCTGTCCTCTGAAAGGAGGTCAGTTAAGAGGGTGTCAAAGCTCCTTGTGGTCACCGAGAGAAGAGGAACATTCCCGTCTGACTGAGAGTGGTGTTTATATAACAAAGTACCCTGCAGATGTTTGTCTGCTACTAACCACAATGAGAACGCACTGACAGGTCCAGCAGAACGAAACATCTTCACTTTGTTATGCAGCAAGTAGTGGACATGCAGAGGGCTGTTCACAAATCACACAGCAGGCACAGTCCTTATAAGGTTGGATAAGACAGATGTGATTGTCTGAAAATAAATGCCAGCTTTCTCCCGTTCTACTGCTCTTTGTTTACCCACCATGCTTTGCAGAGTGGAAGCACAATAGCAACCTAAACGTAAAATAACCCAAAATGGATTCAAGAAAGCTGGATTCATATATCATGATTCATGCTTTTCACTCAGGAAAATGTTTCACAGCTAAGGAATTGATTTGGGATATTACAGGTGATGACACAAGAAAAGAGCACTTAGCAGTCCTGTGGGGTTACTGGGAGCTACGCTTAGCCAACAAGATTCCAGTTGGGTGGTTGAATACTCCATCTATCTTCCAGGGACCCCTGAATTGATAAACGACAGGATCACCTGATTAAGAGAGTTGTTACAGAATGAGGGTGTATGGCTTGATCTTAAGATATTATTACAATAAGTTACTCTGACAGACCGTATAGAAAAGTATAAGATTAGGAATGATTCAAAAACAACATATTCAAGAAATGTGCAATGATTCCTGCTTTGGATTAATGCAATATTAGGGGAAAGACAAATAGGGTCCAGGAGGTCATCTGAAGGACATCTGCTCCTGAAGAACCGTTCCTCTAGAAGAAACGTTAGCCACAGCAGTGGTTCAGATTTACAACATTCGATTTCTACTGTAGGGTACAGGAGCTGTGCTAACTCAAACAGAAAATCGTGTTCAGTGTGTAATTGTGTATGCCAGAAGAGCTTAGAGTGTGGCTGAAAGCATTCCATGTGACTAGCATTCTGTGTTGTTATCTACATGGGAAACAAATGTGTTGACTGTCTAGATACAGCAGCCTGTGTCTAGATGTTTTGATTTGCTGTCGTTGATTGTGAAATCAAACAGCTGAAGGACCAGTGCACTCATGATCATGTCGAGTATTGGCGAATAGCTCAGTGAGTTAGGGATTTGTGCACATGTCCAGAAGATTGTGGGTCAGAATCCCATAACTAGCAGAGTGATCATATTACCACTGGGCCCTTGAGCAAGGGCCTTAACCCCAACTGCTTCTGGGGTGCTGGTGAACTCTGACCCTGGTCCCAGCCTTTCCGAAATTGTATGTTGCTTTGGACAAAAGCACCTGTGGAATCAATAAGGGTTAAAGAGTCTGATATGAATGGAGGATGGATTTGTGTAGTTGAAAGCATTAAATGGAATGCATACTCTATGTCATAGTTGAATGTGAGTGTTAACACCTGCCTGAAAAAAGGGAGGTATTGAAAGATTACAAACTTTGATGTGATAAGTGCACTTTGTGCTGTTCTCAAGATAGGGTAACTAAGCGACCCTGAGCAATTTAGCTGCTAGGTTGCTACGTAGTGGCTATGTGGTAGCATAACTGCTAGCTAATGGCCAGGGAAATTAACCCAATTTCCTGCGATGATGTTGGCAACTTGACTAACTTCCTGGCAAACTTCCTGACTGAACATCTGGGTACCAGGTATCTGTGGAAGGTTCTTGGCAAATGGGTGCTTGAATGACAGGGGGTTAGCTCTGAGGTACACATCTAAGAGGAGACCACCAAGAAAATTTTGGATAAGAAGAATTGTAGAAGGAAGAGCTAGTGAGAGACAGGGAACTGCCCATCACAACGCATCACAATGCAAGTCAAGGGAAAAAAAACAAATTTCACAGAAATAACTGAATCGCTGCCAATTCTGAATCTTGCCCCAACTCTCATTTAACAGTTCAGTCTAGGTGACATAATGTTTTGAACAGTTCAGACCACCTTTTCAAAAAATCTTTCAAGTTGCCTTTTTTGAATTGCATATTTTTTTCCACCGTTCAATACTCAACTCGAAATGTATATTGTAGGACTGTAGAACATATTGAGAAGGTCAGAGTTAAAGTTCATTCAGAACAGGTATGGCAAGTTCGCCACTACGCTTCCTTCTATCAGCTGTTGCACACCCGCTGAAGCGAAGGTAACACCAGGTGGCGTAATGAATCTCTGTCTCCACCCTGCTTTTTAGTGTGGTCAGCCTGATGTGTATATTTTAGTTTATTCTAGACATATCTGGCTACACTCCAGTCTAGAATAGGCATGGTTTGAAGAGTGTAAGCTGTAAGGGGACAGAATATTCAGTGTTCTCATACCACTAGGCACTATAGCAAGAATCCAAGCATTCAGTCACAGGAGAAAGGAAGAAGTTTAGCAATTTGACACGACTACTGCATAAAGACTGGTTATTGTATTTATTTACTGTAAATATATATGCAGATATAGGTACATAGAGAAATACATTAATATTGGCATCATCACATTTTAAGTATTAAAAGAGCAGTAAATATCAAAGAATACTAGTAACCAATTAAAACTAAATACTGAAGCTATTTTCAGATTGAGCTGAACATCAATAGCCCAAGGCAGGGGGAAGAATTGTACTGAAAAAAGCACATAGCATCCACTGGTAACACAGGTGTTAGATAAGAAAGCCAGAGTGGGAGGCCGGGTACGCTAGCGACCAGGCTGACGCAGAAGTAAACTCACTGGTTTGCTAGTATGCAAAGGGACTCATTTTCAGATGTCTGGAAGAAACCAGGCTGGGTAAGGGACTTGCCATGTTCTGATGGTCTTTCACATGGAGTGCCCGTCCTTTACCTTTCATCCCTTCCCTATTTCTGAGGCGCAGCTCGGTGAAAACGCATGGCTTTCACACAAATGTACCTCATGCCCATCTGTCACCTTCTTATGTGGAACATTTTGTGAAGAAGGGCTTTGTTTATGTGGCATCTTTGACATTTCAGGTGACCTGAAACTAAACACGGAGTACAGCACAAATTTCCCACATAGAATGACCTCACCACAGAAAAGCATATTCCACTGTACAAAATGTTTTTACTCCACTAAGCAACAAGATTTACTAAAGTTACCCATCCAGCTTGGGTTTACAACATAAGAGCACGATACTAACCACTTGGAAATACTTTAAATTTATGAGGCTTTGTAATACATCAAACATATATGATTTGACATTGGTGACTCCCACTATACTCAGTTAATGTGTCATAATGATATTGATGTCACTGCCCAGCTACATCTGGGTCCTATTAAACCCATCTGACTGGCTATTGTACTGTGCACAGCCATCTGATTGGCTATCGTACCATACACAGGCCATCTGACTGGCTATCATACTGTGCACAGCCATCTGATTGGCTATCGTACCATACACAGGCCATCTGACTGGCTATCGTACTGTGCACAGCCATCTGATTGGCTATCGTACCATACACAGGCCATCTGACTGGCTATTGTACTGTGCACAGCCATCTGATTGGCTATCATACCATACAAGCAATCTGATTGGCTATTGTATTGAGCAGCCTTAGCTTTGGCCATAAGCATGGTGATTTTCATAAGATTTCAAGCTTTTTGTTTTGTCACATGTGTTTAGCCATATTTGTTTATATTTCTGTTTTTTTCACCCAAGGGCGAAAGATGATGGCATCTCTCAGTCAGGCAGTGTTTGAAATGGACTTTTTAACATTCAGGCCAAATATAAAACACTGCCATCCAAAGGTTCATGGTAAAGATTAGATTTCATCAGCAATAGAAACCTAATCTCCATGTAGCTTGATTTTCTTATCTTTTGGATAATTTTTCCTGTTCTAAAAGTGTAAAAATACAGGGCCAGTTTCCCATGCTATATTTAACATAGCTCACTGGGTTGGCTACACTGACAAGAACACATTTTGTTATATAAAAATATACCTCGACAGTTACAAAGTAAAAATGTCCAACTTTACATTCAGACTCTTCCATCTACTCACAGCCCACACCTGGAAACACTGTCCACATCCCTCAGCTAGTCGTAGTAAACATCAGACCTCAGCGGGTTGGTAGCTGGAGGGATTTGTTGCAAACCCGCCACTGCTTTAGATTAATGCTTGCACGTCCACCAGGCATGGGCCCAGGGTGCCTCCGTCTGCTCTCAGCCCCACCCCTGATTTTCATCCAGGCGGAGCCTCCCATGTCACGAGACATGCTCTGTTAACAAGCCGCTAAAGTCGGTGTAAAGCACGTCACCAGCATGAAGCCGCCACACCACCCAATATCAGGCTCATCCGTTACTATCAGTAATCAGGAGCACTCGAAGTGCTGAGTGCCCATTTCACATCTGCCAACTAACCGTTTCTGACTGTTTGCACACTTTTTCTTATTGGGCACTTTAATATAATAAATCAGAAGGCACCCCCAAAAATATTTTAAGAAGCAGCAGAAAGCTAATGCCACTGTATTTGGAATCTCACCCAATCTGTGACAATGCACAGATAAAGGCCTGGGCATTCGTGTTGGCACGTGGCAGTGCATATATATGTGGATGACGAATACGGATGAGGCTGTGCTCATTATTCTCCATTTTGGCTCTCCTCGGTCACATGACACACGCATGTGCGATTGCGTAACAAAACCTGTGCCGGAACAGCTTGATTATAGTGAATGTACAATGATACGCAATTGTCCGCTCAGAAATTTTGGCCTGCGAGTGTTCGTCTGTGTGTTCGCCCACATCTGCCTGCAATTACGTCAAAATGACATCATTTTGGTCACGCAGCTGGTACCACGTGCGCTAATGTGTGACGTATGAACTACCGTTTACTCTAGCTGATGGGTACTAGCTCTCAGTAAACGTATCGTAAAAGAAGCGAGCGGCTCAGCTTGGCAAGAGAACGCCGCCGTGACTCCAAGCCCGTCAAGGCCCGTGGCAAACCTCTGGCCCGAGTCCGCATCTACACTGGCGAGAGTGTCGATAAGCCTCAGAAGAGGCCTTGATACGGAGGGACAGCGAGAACACACACCGAACATGTGAGAGATAACTCTATGGCCTACACAAAGGTGGCCCTTATGGGTATGTGTGTAGGTGAGTGCGTACAGGCTTGGTATCTGAGTACAGTGTTTGAGTGTGTATGTACAGTATGTGTCCATGATGGCTGCCCGGGTTCGTGTGTGTATAAGTATGTGTGTGACTGAAACTGTTGCCGTGGCGACACCGCAGTCCCCTTCTGTAATTAGCCTGATTGGCTCCGTACTGATGAGAATATTCACCCAGATGACGGGACTGGTGAGAGTGACACGCCTGAAGCATGTATGTCTCTTGCTGACATGGAGACATCTTAATAAATAGCCTGTCTAAGAGGGCAGCAATTTGTGCAGGAAAATCATTTATAATCCATTTCCAAAAACACACTTCATTGCACTTGATTTTCTTCTGGGTTTCCCACATCAGTTACACTGCTAAGAATCGAATTTCCTGAGATCTTCTAGCAGTCGGCGCAACCATCATGCCAGGCTGCCTGCTGTGCCAGCAGGGCCCTGCCAGGTCAGTGCCTTCCTTTGACTGAGCCTCTTCTCCTCCTCTAGAGGAGGTCGTCTGATCTGGCCCCTGAATGGAGGCCCGAGGGGGTGTGCATCGGCGTGGTAATGAAGGTGTTAGCAGCGGCGTCGCTCGCCGCACATGCACAAAGCCGGGGGGGGGGGGGGGGGGGGGGCGCGGGCGCAGCGCGCCAGGGGGAAGCCCTGGCGGGGCCCAGCCCCTCCCCCGCGGGGCCG
>JAACJT020001597.1:0-14541 GCA_009936485.2 Gymnarchus niloticus | reverse complement strand
GGAGGAGTTGGACTACCTGTGCAACCTCTGTAGGGTCCAGGTATCGTCTCATGCTACCAGTAGTGACACTGACCCTATCCAAATGCAAAACTAGTGAAAAAACAGTCAGAAAAGATGTATTGTTCTGCAATAAGTTCCAGTGTGTGTTCTGTAATATGTCGTAACTTCTACTAAGCTCCAAGTTGTCCAGACTGCTACAAGAGTACTCAGCATACCCAACCATCCATTCCAGTTTTCATCAAATTTAATTTTCCACCCATCTCTTTGTCCTTCCCTCCATTTTTCCATTTGCACATCTGAGGTCACCGATTTGTTCTCACATACAGTCTGTTTCTTGCTAGGAAATGATGCTGTATGTCTTTTTTGAATGACTTTCTGGGATGAGTTCTTGTGAATGCCATGGAATAGGCTGAATATTCTCCTCATCTCTGATTTGTCCACACTACCATATCACCACTCATCCATATTTGAATTTTGCACCTCTCATATATTTTATGAAATTCAAATAACTTGAATATAAACAAAAATAATCATATCATCAAGTTGTCTCTTGGATTATAAATTTGCAAATTGATAGGGAGAGAGTGAAGTGTCAACCACAAGGCTTCTGCACAATTGAAACCTACATTTATTAGTCAAAAGACCAGCTCTCCATAGTTGAAGGACTGCTCATCGCGGGATACAGATAAGGAACACGTAAAAAGTCATTTTCCTTTCGTCGCTAGTTTTGCAAAAGCATTGCCTGTGTCAAGTCTATTTGACGGTGCCTTGTGTCAATTTGCTAATTGAATATATAAAGGTATTTCGCTGAACATGGATAAACCAGACAGCGAAAAACGAATAGTAAAATTCACGGAAAAGGCTTGAGAAGAAGTGTTCAGGCATGTGCATGCACGCAGAGCTGAGCTAGGGCAAATAACTAGCATCGCAAAACTCATTGAGCAACTGATGGAAGATGATGCAAACGTGAACGTTGTGAAGGATAAATTGCAAACTGATTTCAGTAACTTGCAAAAGGAATTTTGTGAGATAAACTGTGTTTTGAAGCAGTTTATGACTGAAGAAGAATATGCAGATGATCAAACTAATTGGTTCATTCCAAAAACAAATGTAATGGATGACTTTTTCTGGAGAGTTGAAGGATGGATGCACAATGTTTTAAAACGTTCTAAACAAGCAGAATGGTTTGATGCACAAGTAAAACCTGAAGATAGTGTGTCTTTGATATCAAAGACAACCACTAAACGTTCTAGCAGGCAAAGTTCTCAGCGTGGAAGTGTGATGTCTGCTGCTTCATCAGCTAAGATGAAGACTGAAATGGAGAAGGCTGCATTAAAAGTGAAGGCTGCAGCATTTAAGGAAAAACTAGCCATTGAAAGAGAGGAAGCAGAGTGGCAAGCTGAACAAATGAAAAGAGAAGTTGACATAAAAGCTAGAAAACAGATGCATGAACTTCAGACTGCAATTCCTGAGACAGATGCAAAAATGGAGGTTTTGCAAAAATATGAAATTAGCCAAACAGACAAGAATGTGACAGAAGTTAGTGACATCAGGATTGCTTCTCATGTATCTGGACATCACAGCAACATTGAAGGTGCTCTCCAATAACAACTGCCTCAAAGAACCTCACCTACTTCAAACGCAGAATCCAATGTTGGGCCAGTGCTTGATAGCCTATGTAAAGCAATCACCCAGCAAGCTAACGTATCAGAATATCTGGTGAAGAACCACAAGGCATCTTTGTTACCAGATATAATTATACCTACATCCAGTGGTGACCCACTTGAATATAAGAATTTTATCAGAGCCTTTGAGCATGCAGTAGAAGACCATACAGATAACGATCGTGATCGCCTCTACTTTTTGCAACAGTAAACAAGTGGTCAGCCGCATGAATTAGTGGGAAGTTGCATCCATATGGAACCTTCAGTAGGATATGCGAAAGCCAAACAAATGTTAAAGGAGTATTATGGCGATGATTACAAAATAGCAGAAGCTTATATTAATAAAGCTCTTGGTTGGGATAGATTACAGCCAGAAGATGGTGTAGCACTGCAGTCTTTTGGACTGTTCCTGACAGGCTATTGTAATACAATGACTGATATAAGCTACATGGAAGACTTGGAAAATACAGGAAATATAAGGGAGCTTGCAAATAAATTGCCATACAAGCTCAAAGAAAGGTGGAGAAAGGTTGCATGTGATTTGCAAGAATGCACGAACAAAAGAGCAACGTTTAAACATTTTGTTGAATTTGTCAGTAAGCAAGTCAAATACATTTTGCATCCACTTTATGGCAATTTAAAGGATACAACAAGACCGAAAGAACAGCGTAAAGCAGAAGCAAGACCGCAATTCAAGGAAAAAGGTGGAACAAAGAAAGTCTTTGCTACAGCTGCAGTTCCAATAGAAATGAAAACCGGAAAATGGAAGGAAAACAAGGAAGTAGTAATGAAACAGAAGACTCCTAAAGCACAAACTTTCTCAGTTGATGCCAACAGCATGCCTTGTGTTTACTGCAAAGGAGAACAACACTGTCTTGCAGTATGCCGAAAACTCAAGAGCAAACCACATAAAGAAAGGATTGATTTCCTGAGAACCAAAGGTTTGTGTTTCGGATGTTTAAAACATGAACATATGAGCAGCAGCTGCAAAGAGAAATTGCAATGTCAAGAGTGTTTTCGGTCACATCCCACACTACTACATATGAAGACCAAAGACAACTCAGCACAGGACATGGATAAGACAACGACAAAGGAAAGTTGTGAAATGCAAACAGTATCAAGTGCTTTCGTGCAAACTGAAAGTTTTGGTGTCACTGGGGCTGGTATGGAAGATTGTGCTCTTTCTGTCATTCCAGTATGCATCAAATCAAAAAGGGAACCAAGACAGTAATTACGTATGCATTTTTAGATTCTGGCAGCACTGTTACTTTTTGTACAGAATCACTGATCAATGAATTGAATTTGAATGGACGAAGTACAAGCATTCTGTTAAGAACAATGGGAAGGGAGTCTGTAGCCCATACACATGTAGTTACTGATCTGGAGATCAGTAGCCTAAATGGTGACCAGTTTATTGAGCTTCCAGAGGTGTTCTCACAGAAGATGATTCCAGTAACTGAAGATAATATTCCATGTCAAAGGGATATTAATAATTGGCCTTACCTGAAGGAGGTGAATCTTCCCACCATTGAGTGTAAGGTTGGATTACTCATAGGAGCAAATGTTCCACGGGCTATGGAACCACTTCAAGTTGTCAGTAGCATGGATAATGGACCATACGCTGTAAGAACTTTCTTGGGCTGGACGGTGAATGGTCTGCTTCGAGGTGGATGTGGCAAAGAAATAAAGAAGCAGAATGAAGTAATTGTAAATAGAATTTCAGTAGCAAAGCTAGAAGATCTTTGGCAGTTACAGTTTAAACAGGATTTCCTTGAGGCAGATCAAGAAGAAGAAGTTGAGATGTTAAAGGATGATCACCTGTTTATGACCTTAGTGTCTCAATCATCAAGACTTGTTGATGGACATTATAATATTTACATTCCAGTGAAAACCAAATCACTGTGTTGGCCAAATAATAGATCAGTGGCTGAACAATGTGCACTAAATTTAAGGAAAAGATTCATGAGAGATGTCAAATTTTGGAGATATGTTGATACAACACTAAATCCTGCAGACTATGTTTCAAGAGGACAGACTGTTGAGACTTTCTTGAAGAATGACAGTTGGCTTTCTGGACCAAAGTTCTTCCATCACCCAGAAAATGAGTGGCCAAAGAATCCAGGCCCTGGAATGTTAGACATTGATGACCCTGAGGTTAAATGAGTCGCTCAAGTACATGTCATGTAAGTACAACATCAAGATTCCGTGGATCAGATGATGAACCATTATTCATCCTGGATGAAACTGAAACGTGCTGTTGTTTGGTTTGTTATGTGGAAAGAGATACTGTTGGAACTGATAACAAAGTGAAAAGAACTAAACATGGTGGACGTGAAGTGTAAAGCTGAAATGGAACGAGACATTCAAAGTAAAATGGACAAGTTCAAAAAATCTTTCAAAGGAAGAAGTATAACGTGAAGATTTGAATAATGCCGAATTGGAAATTGTGAAATATTGTCAGAGACAACATTTTGGAGATGAATTAACAATGCTAAGGAGAAAACATAGAGCAGGGAAAGGAAGTTCTCTTCGCAAACTAAATCCTGTGATTCAAAGAGTTATGAGAGTCGGTGGAAGGTTGAGTCGAGCAGCAATGCCAGACAATTGGAAGCAGCAAGCTATACTGCTGAAGAATTTGCATGTCACGAATTTAATACTGAGACACATACATGAAACTACAGGACATGCTGGAAGGAATCATATGTTGGCTCAACTCCGTCAGTGGTTTTGGGTTCCAGGGGCAAATGGTGCCATCAGAAGAATTCTCTCTAAGTGCACCACTTGTAGACGATCGCATGGAACAGCAGGAAAACAACTTATGGCTGATCTACCAAAGTATAGAGTCCTACCAGATGATCCACCATTTACTCGAGTAGGTGTGGATTATTTCGGACCATTCCTAGTGAAACGAGGAAGGGTTCAAGTGAAGCGATACGGCGTTATCTTTACATGTCTTGCAATATGAGCTGTACATCTAGAAGTTGCATCTTCACTTGACACTGATGCATGCATCAATGCAATTAGATTTCTTGCACGAAGGGGACAAATGAAGGAGATGTATTCTGTTAACGGAACCAACTTTACATCAGCTGATAGTGAGTTGAAGAAGTCGATTAAAGAATGGAATACCAGCAAGATTGAAAAACATTGCTTACAAAAGGGGGTCCAATGGCATTTTAACCCTCCAGCAGGATCTCATCATGAAGGAAGCTGGGAGTGGTTGATTTGATCTGTTAGAAAAATTCTGAATGCTACTGTAAAAGAACAAACTTTGGATGAAGAAGGTTTACATACCTTATTATGTGAATCGGAGGCCATAATAAATAGCAGACCTATCACAAAGGCTTCTTCTGATCCAAATGATTTAGAAGCCTTAACCCCCCCTAATCACTTGCTGTTACTCAGGGGAAAGCCTGATTTACCACCGGGAGTATTTGACAAGAACGATCAATATGCCAGTCGCAGATGGAGAAAAGTCCAGTATCTCTCAGATATCTTCTGGAAACGTTGGTGTAAAGAATACCTCACACAGCTTCAAGAACGCCAAAGATGGTGTGTTCCAGGAAGGAATTTTAAGGTTGGCGATGTAGTGCTGATCGTGGACGACACCTCTCCGAGAAATTCTTGGCCTCTCGGACAGATTATAGAGACTCTACCTGATGGGAAAGGCTTTGTTCGACAAGCAAAGGTCAAGACCAAGACTAATGAGCTTTGTCGACCAATAACAAAGCTCTGTTTGCTTCAAGAAGCAGATGACGATTGATGGATTGATGAAAGCTAGAGAAGAAGGAAAATTGCAAAGACGATATATATTTGCAAGTGACTTTTGGATGTTTATTGAGTTCATGATTAAGTTTATGATAATTGATAGGCTCCTGTTTAAGTTTACACTTTTAATAATTGTTTCAAGCACCTTGACAACAATTAGGGGCCGGTAATGTAGGAGCCTAAATATGCTTAATTGATCATTCTTAATTGTATTCTTCATTCTTTGTCACTTTGGTGATGTAATTGATAATTTGTTGATTATTATTGTTGCATTCCTTGTCATCTTGATGATGGAATCCTAATAGTATAATTTTAGTGATTGACAGCCATTTACTGGTAAATAAGTAATTGTAATCTGATTTATACCTTGAGATACATACGACCTATTTAGAAAAGAGGGAGCCACACGGTCTTTTGACCTTCGTCTCTCTCATATCACGTCGCTTGTAATTTGTGCTGAATTTCGCACCTCTCACATATTTTATGAAATTCAAATAACTTGAATATAAGCAAAAATAATCATATCAAGTTGTCTCTTGGATTATAAATTTGCGAATTGATACGGAGAGAGTGAAGCGTCAACCACAAGGCTTCTTCACAATTGAAACCTACAATGATTATTACAGGCACATACATTCTCATCATGTTTGTAAAATACTGAAGTGTATATGTATATTAGCAACCTACATGGTTTCGAGGTCAGTCCTCAAGTTGATCTCAATGAATATGAATAAGGGCCTAAGACGTGGTTTATAACAATGAACAACATAACAACCAAATCACCTGACTCCCTCCTCCAGTACGCTGCTGTTCATCTGATTGTCATTTTTATTTCATATTGTGCTAATGAGCTTGTCCTGCCTGGTGCGGGCCAGAGGATGATGGGCCTTGCCCTTGAGTCTGGTTCCTCCCAAGGTTTCTTCCTCCTGTGGGAGTCTGTCCTTGCCACTTGTTGCCTTTGGCTTACTCTCTGGGGACCTTGAGCTCAGGAGTATGTAAAGTGCTTTGTGACAATGCTCTTTGTAAAAGCACTATATAAATAAAGTTGAATTGAATTGAACAATACTTAGGGCTGTTTTCTGCAATGACAAAGCACACAATGCAGAATCGAATACGACAGTCTGGCTTCATTAGTGGATTATTTGAGTCTAAAGATGAACCTTCTCTGCTTATCTAGGTCAAGCCTAGAAGAGCTGATTGTGAGGATTGCCTCTGCCGGTTTCTCTGGTTTGCCTCAGGATAAATCCTCGAGACAGCTGTAACATGATGACTTCAAATGAATGAATCCTAGTTAGAACACAATGATCTGATGTCTGCCGGTACAGACAAATAGTTCAAGGTCCTTGGTTCCTTGAGGCTACCAAAAGGAAGCATGTTTAGGAAAGCTGCTGAGACCTCACACCTTTCACTTGGAGAGTGGATTGCGTGGATATAAGTAACCATGATGCACCTTTCAAAAAAATTCCTGTCAGCCCTTTGGTCTTTGAATAGGGTTGATTTTAATGCTGTTTAAACTTGCATGGGGAGATGTGCTGTTTGTGAATAGCTGCACCACGATGCATGGGGCTGCCAAACTTCTGCCTAGGTCTACACCACCCTCTCAAACCCCTGCACCTTGCAGAGTGGATAGCACAAGTATGTGTTATTTCTTAATTGCTTATGTTGTAAAAGTATAGAAAATGGCCCTTATTCCCCAAACTTTGCTTTTGTGACCTGGATAATGAAACGTACTGTAAATCAGTCTCATGTATCAGCGCCCAAATACCCAGGTCACAAAAGCAAAGTTGGAAGAGAAAAATAGGTCTTTCCCATTTACTTTAGGCATAAGCAATTGGGAAGTAACATTTTCTGCCCAGAAACAAGAAAAAGTAAAAATTTTGTTACAGTGTTATTAATGTATGAAAATTCTTTGTCTGTAGAATATGCTATTGTTTGTTTAATGAGTAAAGGAATTTTAGTGTGGTGTTGAAATACTGGAGAATGCAGCCAACAGCATTTGCATCAGCTGTGTCCCTCACTGTGTTAAGCACTTTGCCTTGGCAATTGACTCTTGCCAGCTGTAGCGCTCTGACATGAGTACTTTAAGATTGGCTAGATATGAGATAAAGGTTGGTTCATATCCATTGTGCGTGGCCCTGAGGAGTTAGACTTTCTACTTGTAACATGAAGGTTGCTGGTTCAAATACCATGATGACTAAATATTACTTTTGGGCCCTTAACCTCAAATACATGCCCCAGGTGTGCTGAATAAATGGCTGACCCTGTGTTCTGACCCTAAGCTTCTATCTCACCTGTATACACACACTCCTGGGCATAAAATGGGCTGAGCCCAAAATTGCAAAACATTAAGCTTTTAATGGTCTCAACAGCAAATAATTGGTCAGGAAATCAGCAATAAATAAATTAATAGATAAAGTAAATTAGTATGGGATAGCTTTTCCTTTTGATTTCCTTAAATGTTTAACGTCTTTTTTACAGAAAGAGGAGTCAGTATTGTTCCAGTGAACATTAAAGGCATCAAACAGATGATGAGTAGTTGAAAAACGTTTCTTAGGTTTGTTTGAATTTTATGTCAAACATTTAAATTTTTTCATGATTTTCAAGACTATGTATGCGAATTTTCCTATTTCCAGCTTTCTCCCAAATGATTTGTTGTTAAGAACATTAAAAGCTTAACATTTTGCAATTTTGGGTTTGGCCCATTTTTTTTTGGCCAGGATTGTATATAAAGAGAGAGCATTTTGGGTTAAATGAAGGTAAAATAATTCCCATGTCTTTGCATTATATTATTATATTATACTGGGGATGGGAAACTGCTTTAGGTTAGGAGCTGAGGAAAAGTGATTTCTTGCCTGTGAGCACCTTCTGTTCTCTGCGAGCAGCTTGCATGCTCTGAATCATTAGGGTTCAAACACGTTCTGTGTGGAACCCTGTTGTTTTACTTTGAATTTTTAGGGTTCAAGCACGGTCCATGCAGAACCTTATTGTTTTGCCTACCCAAAAGCCACTCCCCGAGAGCCTATGCTCCCAACTGCCTATGCCAGCACTATCTACTACTGCATACAAATTCAACAGTGACAGCATGGACTAATCATGCACTACTGGAATGGGTATCATGGGTTGAAGTAGGTAGTGCCAACATAGATGACTGGGAAGGTATAGACACATGGAGTGTGGTTTAAGCAAGCAGTGCTGGATGGATAGAAAGGGTTGAAGCAGGCAGTGTCAGCATAGGCAGTTGGGAAGGCATAGGCACATGGAGTGTGGTTGAAGCAAGTAGTCCTGGATGGGTAAAATGGGTTAAAGCATGCAAAGCTAGCATAGGCAGTTGGGGGCATACGCTCCCCAACAGCATAGCCCAACACTACCAGCTTCAAACCCCACATCAAAGCTCTTTGTGTTGTTTGATGGTGGAAGCTGCTTTTGTTTTCTGTTTTAGTCAATGGTGCATGTTGTTCCTGTTGGTATTGTGTGTTTGAATGTGCCCATAACTGCTTGTGGTTATATTTAGGGTTCAAGCACGTTCCGTTCGGAACCCCATTGTTTTGGTCCCTTTACTCTATCATTATTATTATTACTGTTCAAACATCTTCCGTGCAAAACCCCTATTGTCTTGGGGATTACAGTTCAAGCATGTTCTGTGCAGAACCCCTATTGTTTTAGTCTGGGATTTTCATTATTATTAGGGTTCAAGCACGCTCTGTGCACGGTCTGTACAGAACCCCTATTGTTTTAGTCCTGGTTCTCTATTATTATTATAGATTATTATTAGGCTTGGATTCAAAAGATCTTCATATCGTCTGCTGGCCTAAGTGCCCCCCCTCAACTTCAGCTGTCCTGTCTGACCAGCTTGCTGCCTTCTGAGCCACCGAGCCTGCTTTGATTACTGGACTGCAACCTGCAAGACTGTGCTGTCCCCCAGACGGATACAAGACTTGTTCTTTTAAATCTATTGTTCTACTTGGATTCATTCATTTGTCCTGCCCGGTGCTGGCCTGAGGAGGACAGGCTTCCCCATTGAGTCTGGTTCCTCCCAAGGTTTCTTCCTCCTCAGGGAGATTTTCCTTGCCACTGTTGCCTTCAGCTTACTCTCTGAGGACTGTGAGCCCGGGAGTATGTTAAGCACTTTGTGACAGTGCTTCGTGTTAAAAGCACTATATAAATAAAATTGAATTGACTATTATTATTAGGGTTCAAGCAAGTTCCGTGTGGAACCCTATTGTTTTAGTCCTGGTTTTTCTCTATTATTGTTATTAAGATTCAAGCACGTTCCATGCGGAACCCTATTGTTTTAGGGGTTTTTCATCTTATTAGGGTTTAAGCACGTTCCCTGTGGAATCCTATCGTTTTGGGGATTTTTTCATCTTCTTCTTCTTATTATTATTATTCCCTTGAAACGCAACGCCCAGCCCAGCCCATAAGTCTCAGCAACACCCAGCTTGGCCACAAGTTGCGTATACCCACCCACTACTCAGCTGCCCAAAACAGGTCCGTTGCCCTGTTTTAGTGTCTCTATAGCAATGATATTGTGACATCACAGGTTCTATTGAGTTCTGTCGAGTTCCAAACCAAACAAAACGCTTCTCTGCTATTTCGCATAATTCCACAGCTGTGTGGAACCCCTATTGTTTTAGTCTGGATTTTTCGTTATTAGGGTTCAAGCACATTCCGTGCACTTTCTGTGCTGAACCTCTATTGTTTTAGTCCTGGTTCTCTATTATTATTATTAGGGGTCAAGCACGTTCCGTGCGGAACCCTATTGTTTTGGGGTTTTTTCTTCTACTTCTTCTTCTTCTTATTATAATTATTATTAGGGTTCAAGCACGTTCCGTGGCAAACCCAATTGTTTTGGGGGGTTTTCTTCTTATTATTATTATTTATTTATTCTTCCTTGAAACGCAATGTCCAGCCCAGCCCTTATGTCTCAGCAACACCCAATTTGGCCAAAAGTTGCGTATTCCCACCCACTACTTAGCCGCCCAAAGTGGGCCCGTTGCACCCAAAGGGGGCTCTACAGCCCCCGTTTTAGTGTCTCCATGGCAATGATACTGTGACATCATAGATTCTACTGAGTTCTGAACCAATCAAATGCTTAAAATCTTTGCTAATTTCCATAATTCCACGGCCATGCCCCAAGAGCCTATGCCCTCAGTTGTCTTATGGATGCTTCACAGTTAAATGGCAGCATGACTGCAGGCCATGTAGGCAGTGCTGGGATTGGCATTTGCTCGACAATCAAAGCTGCTTTTGATTGTTGTTTAGTCAATAGTCCATGGTGTCCCTGTTGTTATGTGTGCTTGAACCCACTCATAACCACTTGCACTAAATGTGCAGAACCCTATTGTTTTGGGGGTTTTTCTTATTATTATTATTATTATTACTTTTCTTCCCTGAAACGCTTCACCCAGCCCAGCCTGTATGTTTCAGCAACACCCAATTTGGCCAGAAGTTGCGTATTTCCACCCACTACTCAGCCGCCCAAATTGGGCCTGTTGCCTCCAAAGGCTCTACACTCTCCATTTTTGTATCTGTATGTCCCTGTTGTTGTGTGTGCTTGAACTCGCTCATAACCGCTGGCGGTTATATTCATTATTATTATTATTATTATTATTATTATTCCCTGAAACGCAACGCCCAGTCCAGCCTGTATGTCTCAGCAACACCCAATTTGGGCACAAGTTACGTATTCCCGTGCACTACTCAACCGCCCAAAATGGGCCCATTGCCCCAAAAGCGGGCTCCAGAGCCCTTGTTTTCGTATCTCCATAGCAATGGATACTGTGACATCATGGGTTTCATGGAGTTCTGAACCAAACACTTAAAATCTCTGAGTTTGCATAATTCCACAGCCAGCCATTCTGAATTCAGCAGCTCCAGCCCAGATTTTTGGCAAATTTACAAAATTTGCCCAATTTATCCTTGCATACTAGTTCAAGGATTTTCGTCCAATCTGGACACATCTGGTATCGTTGTCATCAGCTGACCTAGCTGGTCAACAATTATCCAAAAATCCCATGTTCACCATTTGGTGTGGCCGCAGGCCATGCTCAAAGTGCTAAACCCGCCCTCCACCTGTCTATGGCAATATTGCATGCTTCAGCCCATTCTGACCAATCCAACACTGCTTTTGTCAACCTCTTAATCAAAACTATTTGCTTTGGAGGCCTAGCTTGTCAAAAGATATCCCACAAATCCTTTTGCATAGTAGTTCAAGGACTTTAATCCAATCTGGACACATCTGGTATCGTTGTAATCAGCAGACCTCGCTGGTCAAAAATTATCCCAAAAATCCCATGTATGCCATTTGGCGTGGCCATAGGCCACACTCAAAGTGCTAACCCCCCATCTATCTATGGCAGTACTGCATGCTTCAGCCCATTCTGACCAGTCCAGCACTGCTTACATCAACCTCCTAATCAACACTACTTGTGTTGGAGGTGTAGCTTGTCAAAATTTATCCTAAAAATCTTGTGTGACAGTTTGCATGTCCACAGGCCATACCCCAAGCACCTATGCCCTCAATTGCCTATGGATGCTTCACTGCTTATGCCACCACTACTGCAGCCTGGCATGACTCATCCTCAACACTAATGAAGGTCCTTTCCATTCCTCTCACAGTCCAGTACTGGGGTGGGTAAGAAAAGTACCTTCGCTATTACCTCTCAAATTCCTGGATGAGGTAAAGTGTAACCTACTCTGGGAAGTTAAAATGAAGTGCAAGCCAGTTTATTTTGGTATACCTGGGTGCACTTGGTCAGATAAACAATAACTACTTACAACAGCTACAGCATAGTGGGTACTAAACTAGTTTGTCAGTAAAAGGCAGCAGGGCAAAAGTGACTTGCAGATCCAGCTGTGTTTGAACATATATTGCGTATGTGACTTTGGATAAATGCTTTTAATGAGATCCGACCTTAAAAGGTCTAAGTGGCAGGTGCCCCTGGAATAAAAATGACTCCTATTTCCCAAGGTGCTAAAGTACATATGATGTGATAAGTGTTGCCAAACAAAATGTAGTAAGGTGAGCAGTTTGCCCCATCTTTAATCGTATTGGTTACTCTTACGCCTATGGGCGGTGTTTCACTTCGTAAAAGGTGAGCGTCGGGGTAGGAATGGTGATTGAACAGGTTCTTCTGATGAGGTGGTAGTACGGAGTACTCAGGCCACAGCTGGGCAACTTTCAAATATTCATCATTTGCCACAGTCAGTGAGGGGTCGGGTGAATGACCAGGGTGGCCAACAGGGTGCTATCTCGCACTTGGTGATGGGTTTGTTCTGACCATGGAGTTAAGATCAGTCATTGGATGGCATGTTCATCGTCGGGGTGACAATGCAAAGGGTGTGGGTAGAATGTAATAAGGGGGGCAGTTTGCCCCATGTTTAATCGTATTGGTTACTCTTATGCCTATGGGTGGCGTTTCACTTCGTAAAAGGTGAGCATCGGGGTAGGAATGGCGGTCCAACAGGTTCTACTGCGAGCTAGCGATGGTTCCGACAGTGCTGGTACTGGTGCGCAATACTAATTTGTACACTGTCACCTAAATTAGTGTTGCGACTGACATTACTGCAAATTTACAAGTGCTGGCTAGTAGTAAACGTAGGTTCTTGCATATTGTTATTCACGTCGGCACTAATGATGTCCGGTTGTGGCAATCGGAGATCACGAAAATGAATTTCATAGAGGTGTAAACGCTTGCGAAACAGATGTCCGAGTCAGTAACGTGCTCTGGCCCTATTCCCGCTAGACGTAGTGATGAAATCTACAGCAGATTATCGTCGTTAAGTCGTTGGCTGGCGGAATGGTGCCCAATAAATGTTGTGGGTTTTATAGATAACTGGCGGACTTTTTCGGGCAAGCCTGGACTTTGGAAGAGAGATGGAATTCACCCTACGTGCCCAGGTGCCGCTCTCGTCAAAAAGTATAGCTAATAGTCTTAATGGAAAATCTTGACTAACCAGAGCCAAGTCCAGGCTGCAGACTTAGCCTAACCGACCATCTGCTAGCTGCTTAGACTTGTCACCCGAGTTTCATAATATTGAGACTGTCTGTTTCCCGCAATTTTAATTGCAGAAGGCCGCTCCACAACAGCGTGGAGCGACCACCGATTCAAGTCTTGGTATGCTTTGCTTGATAGAAACTTGGCTTAAACAAGATTACGTGGCGCTAAATGAGTCTGCCCCTCCTGGGTACACCTGCAAACATAGGCCTTGCTCTAATCAGCGAGGTGGTGGTGTTGCTGCTATATTAAAGTCTAGTCTCTGTGTTTGAGAAGGTGTTACACATTTAGCACATTTGAAATTCTGGTCCTTAATATTGCATTATGTGCTCGTAATTCCCCACTGTTGTTTACCCTTGTCACTTATAGACCGCCTGAGCTGTATAGCAGTTTTATCCAAGAGTTTTCTAGATCGGACAGGAAGTCAGTTGTTCCTGACAAAGCTGTAATTGTTGGGGATTTTAATATCCACATGGAAAATGACTCTGATCCTTGCAGTATGGCCTTTGCCTCTCGGCTTCAATCTGTTGATGTTATCCAGAATGTAATAGGCCCTACTCACTCAGATACATACTCCACAGGGATACCGTGGCTGAGTATCTATCCTCCCTCTAAATCCTGCAGTCTCAGATCATGTTCTGTTAACATTTGAAATACTACTGGGATCTGCTGCTCTGCCTGTTTCCAAAGTGAGTGTTGGTCGTCATATTACTCCTTCAACTGCAGCTGATGTCATTAACAGGCTTCCCCCGACATTCTCCCAGATTAAGCCTGCAAGTGAATTTGAGCTTGAACAAGTATTGATTAACATTGACTACTCACTTCGCAGCAGTCTTGACTTGGTTGCTCCTTTTAAAAAGAAAATGCTTAAGGATAAGAAATGTGCTCCTTGGTATACTGACCATATCCATGAACTTAACAATACCTCAAGGAAGTTGGCGCGTAAATGGTGCTCATCAAACTTGGAGGTTTTTAAAATAGTATGGAGAGTATTTTAAAGTACGAACAAGCCCTGGTCACAGCTAGATCCACATTTCTCCCGGCTGATAGAGAATAACAGAAGTAATGCTAGGTTCCTGTTTGATTCCGTGTCTAAACTAACTAGGAATCAA